>JAMKCH010023095.1:0-39258 GCA_023653785.1 Ophioderma brevispina
GTCCAATGTAAATCGACAAGAGAAAACTTTTTATACAAACAAATCGGGCCAATCCCCTTTAAAAAATCCATGCCCCACATGTCAATAGCTCCACCTATTCCTGACCTTACTCATACCTCTGACTACTTCTCTTGGTGAAGTGAGTGGCCATCGACGCCTGTAGGGACTTACGACCACTGGTAGGTGGTTTGGGAGCTACACTTCTCGGACGGCTAATCATTTCAGCACTGGTGAAAAATTGGAAATTCAACCTTTTTTTAATGTGGCTGTTGAATGACTTAAAAAAATGGAAATTGAGATTGGCGTATTTTAAAGAAGTCTGTGTGATATCTGATAAAAACACTAACATTTTTTTTATTTGGACTGCAACAATTCCTTCAAGAAAGTGTTTTTTTCTAATGTCATATTGTGAACAAGAATTTAAAAATTCAGGCTAACATGTTCCTAATGTAAGCAACAAAAGTTTCAAAGGCTTAAAAACAGCCTTAAACAGACTTCTTCGCATTATGAACAAAGTTAAAATCAAAGCACTTACTATGCCACATAAATCACTATAGTGGCGGGAATTAATTCTCTGACTGAATCAAACACACACCAGTGTGAAGTGGGTTAACTGGAAGGGACATCACACAAGATGATTGGTTTAAAGAACCCACCATAATCACCTGCATATAGTTGAGGCGATCTTACAGGATGTGCTTGTGGAAGTGTCGTGAGAAATACATCACAATACAAAGGTTCATCTTTGGAGTTATAACATAACTTGCCAAAATCTACAGATTAAGCATGATGGTGCAACCACAGACACACACAATGACACAGAGGTTAAGGTGGGTTATATTACATCAGAGAGTATGCAGACCGATAGCTTTGGACATGCTTTCACGCAATGGCGTATGTTTCAGCTCCGGCGAGCAAAGCATGTTCGAAAGACTAACGTTGGCAGACGTCGGCTCAGACAAAGTATGAACCCACCACTATACAGTAACAAATTACAGGTAATGTAGTGATTCACTACGGGATGTGGGCTTTGGTTAAGGTACAGATGCTATGGTTCGGGGGCTCCCTTCATGAAATCTTGCATAGCAACCTGTACAGTAGTTCTCACCACACTCCATACAAGTCTGTTAGCAATTTGTCACAAAATTTAAAACTGAATGTTAAGTGGTGTTCCCGATTATGTCGGTATTGTGTTCTATACTTGTATGAGAGCCTGGCACTTGCGCACACACCCCATCAAGACTGTGGAAACAAACTGGCGGTTTTGATCGCTAGACACAATAATGCATATTGCACAAGGCCCTATTTCAATACTGTGCTAATTAAGTGGTTAACCACTAAAAACGGTGGTTTTTGGTTTCATCTTGGTAATGAAATGGATTTGAGGGCTCCTCAATTTCAGGGACGACAATGAGAAAAAATAAGGCCTTTCATCTGATATCAAAATCGATACTACTTCTGGGTAAATCGGGGGGGTCCCAAAGACGATCGGAACAAGCCCCTTAATGTAGAAAACATTTGGGCCACCCCCTTTTTTGTTCCAAACTTTGTAGCTATATCTTTTGTTGATCTACATAAAAGTTACATATCACAACTGATGCATAATTTAGGGGTCATTCATAGTATTTGGTATGAACGATTGTTTATGCCAGAGGGTTGCAAGATTTGTTATCACTTTCGGCCTTCGTCACGGCAGCCATACATAAAAGGGTATTTATACATGGTCCACGGACGCGTATTGGGACAAATTGCAGATGCCGATACATTACAGGTATACAGGAATAACACAATTATAGCAGTTCTGTATTTTTTGTCAAGTATGAAATATACTGGTTATTTTAGAATCGTTCACAGAAAATATCTGGGGTTAATGCAATTGCAACACCCTTAGGACAATACACCCAGTTACAGTCAAATAATCTGATAACATTTCATTACAAAGGGAGTAGTGTATAAGGGAGCGGTGTAGAGTAAGGTAAGAGTGGGAAGAGTAAAAATGTTGAAAGTCTATGCACACATTGAAAATAAAATGAGGATTCATAAAAATTATTGAGGGTTGTTCACCACGCCTATGGGGAACTTACAAAAAACCAATTATGTTGTTCATCTATCCCAATGTCCGAATCCACATGCTGAGTTCCATTATGACCCCGACTATAAAAGCAGTACTATTGACTAAGGTAATATTGCAAATCACAAGAATATTGTAACAAATCTTCTAGCAGCCGTAGTGATTACTATTTCACATTAACTTTGACCAAGTTTCCTCATTCCTATTGTTCCTCTTATAAGGGATAAGCAGCGATTGCTGAAAAAATCATCAAATTCCTATTTGGGTATTGGTGGTACGGACAACCCTGCCAAGTGGTTAGCTGGATCCATGTATTAAAGACAAGAGAGTAATCTTTATCTGATTCTGTAATTTCTATGTGCGTAACAACTTCCAACTTGAGATCCAAAACACCCCTCTGGACATGGGCCTATAATAAGCAGACTTCGCAATGATTTTCTTACCAATGCAACAGCCTTCTGTTCACATTGTCCACATTGTGGGTCCTTTGAAGGCCTGTGAGTGTGCTTCACACTGATGATCCCAACTGATTTGGGTCTCTGGGGGACCTCTGAAGATCAAACGATTGCATTAAAAATAAAGGAGAGAGAGAGTATTGGCCATTCTTTGGGATGTCACACAGGTGACCGAAAACTTTATGTGCCTCCCTGACACAAACAAACAATCTAGCCGAAACTGGAAACAATTCGGTTAGATTTTGTCCAAAAAAATAACCAAAAAAAATGTTCCACTTTCGCTAGATTGGTTATTTTGTCATGGAGGCAAATAAAGTTTGGTCGTGTGTCGTGACTTCCTTAAAGAATGGCCTTTTTGTAGAGTTGCATTGGTAATCGGCTATAAACTATACCTGTGAATGGTTAAAGCTCAAAATTCTGGATGTGTCACATAAGAACTTCTGTTAGAAAATTAATAGCGGATCCAATAATAATAAACAGCCAATGAAAAAAACGTCTTTCCAATATGAAATAGTCGTGGGAAATAGTTATATAATATTGGATGGCTGAGGTTGACAACAGAAAATATGCCCGAGCTTAGATCAATTATCAGGCGAGTCGAAGACGAGCCTGCTATTTCTTTGGCCGAGGGCGATATTTTCTGTTATCCCAAAAAAGTCATCCACGATGATGATTATTATGCAAGAAGAAGCTGAACTTGACAAAAATAGTTTTAAAATGCTTCAAAACTAATAAAAAGAGAGTATTTGTTTGACTCGGTTTGAAGAAGTGCTCTGCTCCAATATTTTTGCGTATGGGCAGGGGTGGCGGTGCGCGCTGCTCGTACTGCAGTATTGCACACAGAAGCATAATTAATACCTGTATGGTAAACGCTCAACCATTAACCTGTTCTGTGGTTCAGGCAAGTCAAAAAACAAGAGGTGGATTTAGGGGGGGCAGAGCAACAGGGCACCTAGACACCACACGACGTACTGTAGTCTACCAAAAATACTTTTTTTCACACAGGGTGCCCGTTATCTCAAAAGAATAAGGTACAGGGGTCGCGGTGCCGTTGTAGTAGGTAAATGACTCTGTGCAGGCGCCCAGACCGACGCAGTATGTGGCTACCCCTCAGAATTTCGAACCGACTGAAAAAAATATAGTATCTATGGGAAAATTTGGTGCCCCTATATTGAGAAATCATAGATCTGCCCCTGTCAAGTTAGGATTATTTTGTAAGATTGTTGGGCTATTTCATAATGACAGCCAAATTTCACGTTTCCACATTGCCATTGGGTTCGGGGAATCTCCAATCTATACAACAATCCCTTCTTTTACAAGCAGGCACACTTTTATAATGCCTGCTCACTTTTGAGCATTACCGGTTCACAGTACCAAGTTCTTACGAGCATGACTGTTCACGTACCAAGTTCCTCCCTTTCTTAAAAAGACAATTTTCCCCACACGAGAAAATCTCAGGCATATATGTTGAGGAAAAAGTCCCACTCTTTAGACAAAATTAAACTCAACAATACTTCAGAAGGCCTTGCCTTATAGTTGTAACATTTAAAATCCGTTTTTTTTTTCTCTCTGGCGGCATTTAGCATTCCAAAACCAATATGGGTTGTCCTTGCTACAGGGACTTCGCTGGCAGATATCAAAATGCATCCCCATCAAAATTCCAAGGAAGCAAGCCTGCATATTCTGCTCTTACAATTCAAGAGAATAAGGTGGATCATCGATACAATGCTATTCCCCACAACAATAACCTGTAACAGTTTTGGGCTGTTTAGGTGTCAGGGTTATAGCTAGCTACTCTGAGTGCAGGTTCTAAATCTTAATCTACTACACTATGGACAAATTTGGGCCATATTTTGTGGTAATTTTTTATTTCAACTGAAAGTGCTGTTGGCACATCCCAAACCTTCTGTACCGGTCCGGTGGAGCAAGTGCGGTCAGGCCTACCACCGCCGACTGGCGTGGCTTATATCCCTGTCTTGTTTTCCTACACTTGCCAAAACTCCTCCTGTACAAAGTCTATGGAAATTTGAAAATGCATTAGGCAAAATATTTCCCAAACGCCTTGTCTGGAAAAAAAAATAGGGGGGGGGGGAGGGTGGTAACGGTACAATGTTTTCTGTCATCAATACCAACATACCATAAAATTCACCATGGTAAAGTCACTCATTCTGTCCATAATACATATCTTTTGACAAGGCCCTGAGATACATACCAATAGGCGAGTCTTAGGACTTTATCTGCCTCCCTAGAGAGGATAAGGAAAAATGCTTGAGTGAGTGGTAATCTTCCACTGCCAGTAGTGTAAAGACTGCAACTGTGACATACTTTAGTGTTCAAGCGATCACCCTGATCTGTTATACCGATTACCGATTTTTACATTTCAAATCGGTTTCATTCCGAGTCCGATTTTTTGTGGTATTTTTCTTTTGCGTCTTCATCGCGTTTCGACCCAGCAAGCTGCCCAGAGTGGCAGATCGATTTAGGTAAACCACTAAAACGGCGAAATCAAGCCCGATTCAAATACCAATCATATCGGTTATCTCTAAGAGATCAAATTCCCAGAGGATTTTTACAAGCATAATAAACCCTACCTTCGTCCTGATTTTGGTTTAGCTGTTTGCCCTGGTGGCGCTAGTGGGGGATTTCTTCTTCACCACTTCATTGGCATGTGTAGTCATAGCTCCCGGTTTACCCGTCCCCAGATGCCTGTGCTGCTATTGCCTCGTCTGCAAGAATAATGTGGTAATCAAACTCAACCATAGCATCCACATGCTACTTTTTTCAAGTCATCAAATGAACTATGGTAAAATACTTCCCTATTTGTTTTTATTGATTCTAGCCTATCTCTCACGGGGGACTGATGGGGAGGAGAGGGAATAGAAATTGCAAATTTTCGGGTGGGACTCAAACCCCCCCGGATACCACACTACTACGGTGTCGCTGGCCCGGTCGGCGATTTTATGCCCATTGAATCTTGGTTTGATGACCTCATCACTACATCTTGGACTTTTGCCCCTCCATATTCCATGCGAGCAGTGCTTTACGTATTCAAACATTCTTGAATGTTGGAACATATCACCTCAGACAGCGTACCGTGAATCATACTTACCTGTACATGTCGGGCCCCGCTGTTAGTCTTTTGAATGCTTTCTTGCCCATGCATACATACGTAGTGCTGAAAGTATGTTTAAAAGGCTAGAGCCAGCTGATGTCTGACGATTAAGTATGACCTACCAAAAACTATGGGTAGAACTGGCCTCTGTCCCATTAATTTTAGTATATGATAGTATTTCCAAGCAGTACTCAACCCCACAGGAATACGGCACTCCATCTTGGAGGTTACGCGCATGTCAGGCTGTACAAGACCCCCATTTTTCAGCACGCTTCTGACCCAAGACCCCTAATTTTGAGACATGTCACCCAAAGATCCACATTTTTGTACAATTTTACCAAACTGTCATCAACTGCCCTTGGGTTTCGAAGCCATTCTTGGTCTCGTAGTCACCGCCTATATTTTATCTTTTTGTGATTTTTAGTAGAATTACTAAATCCCTTTTTTCAGCAATATATGTAATCCAGTCTTTCAAACAATAGGAAGCAAGAAAATTACCTCGTATTTTCGATCATATACACATGTCTTCGTCAGGAGAGCTCCAGTGATGTTATGATGGAGAAGATGGAGTGTACTCATTCCTGGTTGACCTAAGTTGACCTTGGATCCGACCAGTGAAGAGTACAATGACGAATCTCAATTCCTTGGTCACGGTTGAGTTGCGGGGTGGTGTTTTTCGATCTGGAGGGCTTTCCCTACTTGGCGTTGGTATCCTGTCCTCTCTGTTCAAAATCTGACGTTGTCCCAACAATTGCAGTGGATGCGTGTCTGGAGTGTTCTGAAACTGCGGATGGATTTCTGCTTGGTGCGGTTGATTTATGTTCCTTTAACCGCTCTCCAGTTGGGCGTCCGGTTTGCCCGATGTATGATTTTGGGCAGTCGGAGCAGTTAATTTGGTAACCACATCAGAGCGCTTTTCACAGGGACGTATCTTTTGGTGACACTAATACGTTTCTAAGGTGGTGTGGGTTTAAAGGTGTGTGTTACACCATATGATTTGAAGATCCTTTGAAGTTTTTGAGAAGAGGCCCGTCCACGCAGGAGGTGATAAAAGCCTTACTCTTATTGGTGTTTTTAATGTTATCTGTCCCAGTGTTATTGCTTTCTGTTTCCCCCCCCCCCCCCCCCCCCCTTTCTGACTGTTGGCTAAGTCGAAAGCCCACTGACGATAACCGCAGTTGGCTAATGCACGTTTGATATGATTTAGTTCTTGGTTTCCTTCCGTGGGATCTGTGAACAGCGGTTTGTGCTCTATGGTTCAGAGTTCTTATAACTGCAAGTTATAATGGAAGAGGGATCGCGGGTGGTGTGAATCAAAATGAAGGCACTTTTTATCAATACGAAGAATACCCGCGTCCGACATAAATGTAAACTGTGCAATCTCAACATTCAGCACTTCATAGTGATCTTGATTATCGGGGAATTATTTTTACTGACTAGGAGTCCATTTTTGCGCTAGTTAAGCAATTTCGCCACCATCGAAGTGGAGGTAGGGAGACTAAGGAAAGAGTAGGTGATTAGGGGATCCCGTTTACAAACGCCGCTGATAGGAATAATACCAACTAGGCGGTCCCGAGTTTCACCGATCATCTGAGTTTCGCGATCACCTAGCTGAACGACCCCTGAGAACCTTGTCATGACTTTAAAGTTTCAGGCATCAACAATCGAATCCCCACCAAGTTAATGTCCTATACCACGTTTACCCATACCTTGCCAACCTTGGATACCTCAAAAATCTTACTTATGAGTGCACTAGGCAAGACAATGGCACTTAACCTAGAAAAATCGGGGTCCAAGGGTCTGCTTTGGGGCCCTGATGGGGTCAGGAGCATGCCTTTAGAGGGCCTGCCTGAAGGGGTCAGGGGGGCAAACCAGATAGGATGGATGCCAAATTTGAAATTTTCTTTGCCAAAAAAAAAAAAAATTAAAAATCTTATTCGTAAGATTTTCTGCGGTCAAAAACTCTTGGAAATCTACTAAATAAGTTACTAGTTGGCAGGTATGTTTACCCCAATTGACTCCTTTGACCTTGAATGACCCTGATGACCCTTGATCCACTACCTAACCATACAAACTCGGTCTTTGGGGCGGTCAAGGGGCACCCAGCCACCAAGTTTCAGGAATTGGGGGACCCTCGGTCTCGCGAAAATCGACACGGTCAGACAGACGGACAGACCACCAGTGATTAAAGGTGCAACGAGAGGATTTCACATATCAGGGGGTCCCTAAAAAAAATCGAAAAGATGCTGATTTTTGTTCTGATGTAAAACTTTCAATTGAGCAGGTCAATCCCCCGTTACGTAAACGGTGACCGAAACCGCTGCACACAGGCTTGTGCGTGGGTCTCACCAGATCTTGGAATTATTTTGAGGTGTTCTCAGAAAACCAAAAGAAGTGTAGCAAAACTAATGCTGCGACAGATTCGGCCATCTTCAAATAGTCACTTTTCTTTAAGGGTGTGAAGTTATCACCGATGGTGATTTCAAGAAGCTGTCCTTCTTTGTGATGCATGTGTGTGTTCCATTGAAATTACACGCCCTAAATATGCCTGGCACTCGCACCAAATTTCGGAGGTCCGTAAATATACGAAATATAGATTATGAAGGAAAAGGGGAAAATCCGCTCGCTGTGATTGGCGGGATCGCTTCGCCGATTTGGATTTTCGAGAAGTTCAGCTGATTCAGCTCTCAGACATATTGAATTTCCAAATTACCGTGTTGTGTTGAACAAAAGATATGGATTTTTAAAGTTTTTCGCAGCTTTTTCAGTACAAAGTATATCAGATTTTTGCAATAATATCAAGTAGAATTCTTTACATATGAAAGAATAACCATATATTTTTCCCCCGAAAGTAGTAATTTGGTGAAAATTCTCGCGCGGAAATATAAAAGGAAAGCAAGTGGAAAAATCTCCGCCATTGGCATTAGTACAACAGCTCTTTACGCCTGTTGTAACGGTTGACAGCTCGTGAGTTGACAATGACGCACGCATCGTTTAGGTTTTCACGCATTTTTTTTCACTTTTCTAGTGCGTTTGAAAGAAATAGTTTCGCATTTCAATAAAGATTACCTAATGAGTATGATGGTTGTGAAGGATGTATTACGTACTACGTCTACGTATCACATAGTTATAGTAATTGGTGAACGAAGCTAGTATTGACTGCCATTGTTGGTACAAATCCCCAGTTTATTCATTGTATTTACGAATAGAGTTTCAAAACCAAAGATGTTCAGAAAGCCTGTTTTTGAGTTCATTCTTCATGCACATGGACTTTAAAACTTCAAAGTGGTGCAATAATCCATTGAATAATTTCGTAGGCATACAAGAAAAAAATGATTTCGTTCTAGTTCATCAATAATTGCATTTTGTTAGTATTAAAAATAAGTAGCTGTACGAAGGAGCTCCTTTACCCCCCCACTCCCCCACACACACACACACCTCAAGGTGAGGGAGAGTCTGTTAACAGGGCGTAGTCAGGATTTTGTTAGGGTTGTGGGCCTGCATGGAATTTTGTTAAATGTACACACACATGGTAATGTAGGCCTACCGACCTTTTTTTTTGGGCATTGCCGACGGGGGGGGGGGGGGGGGGGGGGGGGGGGGGGGAGGGAAATAGCTAATAGTTCATAGGGGTTATACACACAAACATTGAACTTGCTAAGTTTTAATGTGCATCCAATATTACTGTTATAGTACACCATTTTAAAGAAACATGCAAAAATTTTTTTTGAAGAAAATACTGCAAATTGCGCCTATCAAAAAGTGCTTATGATGGGGTTTATTCATGAAAATAGCTAATAGTTAATTAGGGGTTATATCGCACATGACAAGTTTTATTGGATCCAATACTTTACGTGTTATAGTACACCACTTTGGAAAATTGTATATTTTGCATTTTTAGGAAAAAATTATGCACAAATTAGTATGAAAATCCAGCAAAGGCGAGTGAGAAACTAATACCAACCCTTTTAGAGACATGCATCGGGTGATTTTATACAATTTTAAAGTGCTCACCAGTACGAATGAGATTGTTAATTTCTACAAAAAAGACTAAAAATCAGGTGAAATATTCCCATTTTTTAAAATTCCTATGCAAATAGGTTCATATTACGCAAGATGAGATGTTGTCTTATGATATGTAATAAAGCGTGCTTATATTCGGAAGATATGCTGAAATGATGAAATTTTCTAGTCTGTATCGTGTATAGTTTTTAAGATATAATTTATTATGAACATAAAGATGCTATTTGATGGTGCCATGCCATAAGAAAATAAAAGAAAATAAAAGATTTGACCTTTGACCCCCCCCAAAGTGGTCTCCCAATTGCTTCAATGTATGAGTACTAAAATTGGAATATCCCCGCAACTATAGAGCCGCTTTTGAAAATTTCAAATGTTACGTGCTGCAGTGACCCCTCTATCATATGGTAGGTATTTTAAACCTCTAAATAAATACCAATATAAATTTCCAATAAAGTTGCATAGTCCATCAAAAGATCCCCAGCTGAACGATTAAGCTGGACATATTTCTTTGGACACAAAAATTATGAAATTTCTAAGTTCGTATAGGAGCAAATATGAAATTCAGAATGTTTTGCAGGGAAAATATGAGGAAATCAAAAATCACCTTTTTTCTCTCTTTTAAGACATTTCGGTGGCTAAATACAAGATGAATAAGAAATCTATGGAGTGACTATTCTCTATCAAATTACTATTATGCACAATATTTGGGTGCCTCAACATCTCCCGTTGCACCTTTAATAGATGCTACAATACATAAGGGCTTTGTTACGTTTAGTTGTCTCATCTCTCTATTAGTACGTTATAGATTCTATTACAATCCCCCACTTACAATTCTCTTTCTTCTTTCTCACTATTTTCAGGGCTACTTTTAGCTATTTCAACCTTTCCTCCATTCTTCTGTGCTGTCCACTTCTAGTTGTTGAGTTACTGCCTTGGAAGTCTGGAGGCCTCTGAAATATTAAGCAAATTTTAGCATGATTTTCAAAATTTTAAAAAAAAAAAAATATGCATTTTGTTTTATGTGAGATTTCTTAATATTCTATCAATTTGTTAACAAGTTATTTTGTATAACACAGTGGGCCATCGCAGGCTTTAGAAAGCGTGGGTTTGGAAAAAGTCGCAAAATCATCAAAAAGCGTGGATGTTCGGAAAGTTGCAAACTGAAATGAATGATTCTTAAGCGAACTAAAAAAATAAAAAAGCGTGTTTCTGTAGTTCGTATCTGTACCTAGCTGAAATGAATGCAACAAGCATTCTTTTGCCCTTTAGTTTTGTTCATATAGCTCGGCAAACCTCAGAACACGGTGCATATTTGTTGTGATTGAGTTACTGACTACTAATCAAACGCCGCCCACAGCAACAATATGAGCGTTCTTAAATTAGTGTTTCTATATTTACTTCGCGTACAGTAATACTACTGTCTGACGTGAATACTATGCACCGCTTGAGATTTCGCACCAAAAAATGTTTTGCGATTGTGTGAAAAATGTATGTGTTTCCAAAATGGCATTCCCGCATGATCCGGTGATATGAACTATCGGGTGGACACCAGAAAGAAGGAACATGGTAAAAAGGTTCAAGCAACTAAAAAAAATCCTTTGTGGAGAACGTTTGGCGTAAACGCGTAGAATATACCACCTTAACTCAGCGATGGACTTACGATAGTGTTAGGCCTGCTAGCAAAGCAACAGCTCAGTGACATTGCTGAGAGTTGACATACAATATCTTGCCCCATGGGGGATGAAGGAATGCTAACGAAAAATAAAGCCCTTAGCTAGGACATGCAAACCTTTGAAAATATGCCTAAGGTGTTAGAGAAGCTTTTACTTTAGAGAAAATACTTACAGGAAACGACCACCATGAATCTGACTGTAACCTAACTGGCGCGAGGATCCATGGAGGGGGCGGAGGGGGCTTGCGCCTACCGGGTAATTTCTGCAAAAACACTTGCAAAAATCGCCCATGTGGGGACAAAGTTACAGCCTTTCAGCCAATCAGTAATTTTGTGCTTTTCAATCCTGGATCCGCCCCTGACTAAACTAACAGTGGCAACATGGGGTCAAAAATTCCAACCATAATTTTCAGTATGCAAGTTATATTCGTCCTCAGACATTGCAGAGTATTAAACATGAGCTGGCTCCACCGTCTACAACATTTTGAGCTGCTGCTCATATGCAAGAAGAAAGAAGACATTGTCGAGTTAGTTGAACCCACCAGAGTCACATTGGAACCCCAAGTTTCGGTGAAGTTATGAAGAAGTGGGATGAGATGGAACTTAGCACGCAATCTAAGCGATTTGGTTGGGTGTCTTGTTCCCGTCGAATGTGAAGTAATATTGCGGTCCAATGCAAGAAGGTTTATCACCCACCCATACTTGCACAAAATGCATGCCATACAGATCTTACCAGCACCACGGAAGGCCACAAAGGCAAAAAGGTTGACTCAATTCCATTTCTAGTACAACAAAGGTCACGCTGGCCACTCTCATTCTGATTGAGGAAGCAATGGTAAGCTAAATGATAATGTCTGAAAGGTGGGTGACCCGACCAACAACCTGAAATCCCTTTTATTCATCAAAATATTTTGTCATCAAAAGAAATTCACATTTTCTCAGTGAATTTTAATGAGGATGAATTTGATATTCTGCCACCCCATCCTTCAACATGCAGTTTATTCCGTTGAGGCTGCCGAATTCATAGGGTCGTGGCACAATACTAAATTCTTTCAAATTTAAAACTAATCCTAAGGGACAATTGAGACATTTAATGCTTCTATTATTCCAATGGCTTGACCGATTGATCTCGTCAAAATTTACAAGTATGTTTAATTTAAATTGGTGATATGCTTTCATGTGTCATAGAAAACTCCGGAAAAATTGTGGAATCGGGTCACCCACCCACCAGCAGTCCGAAAACAACAAATCTCCTCAAACAAACCTTAGCTGCATTAGACTTGCCTGACATTCATGCCATGAACTGGTGCAGTACCCGTATGGGGGGTCCTGAAATGCTGCGAGAGATGCTGCAACTTAATTGTACCACTCCACGACACTTTGGTAACGGGAGACGTGAAGGAGGAGCAGCGAGCTGTCTTGATGTCACCGATGTCTATCCGTATGAGTTCATGGAATAGCAATGAAGGTTGCTGATGCCTGCAGCGCCATTCAAACAGAGGCAGCTGACAAATTTGTCCAAAGTTTGAAACTTGATGAGAATGGTAATCAGTGATGTATGGTGACAAAGTTCATGAAGTGAGACCTTCATCGCAGAAGAAGGGATGAAGGGGATCAGCTTCAGGTCATTACAGCCCAAATGTATGAGATGAAGCAAAAAGTTCTTAATAACATACAGGACAACATTCATCAGGATCAGTCCAAAGATGCACTTGCAGCCGATTTTGCCGCATTCGACCTAGACAGCAGTGAGACCTATAGCAACGACTTCAGAAGATAGGTTGCATTTGGGAAGTGTACAGGAAAGATTACACACACACCTACCCCAATCTCAAGTTTTGTGATTTGGGGATCATTGTCACATACAAACGACATTACATGTACCACTGAGCAGAACTCATGGATAGTTCACAAAGGCCTACCACTCTAAACCTGTGTGGCAAGAAAAGACAAGATGCCATAATTGAGTATCTGATAGGAAAGGTGAAGAAGGGCTCGATCAGCAACTACCTCCCAAGTCAGTTGCTTTGATGCAGGAAATTTGTAACACTCATGAAATTTCTTTCTTGCCACATATGCAGGTTTTTCTGATGCATTGTCCATATAGCATCAAACACAGTGTGATTGAAGATCCTACTCACACCATTACCCACTAATTAAATTTATTACCTTTAGTATTCATTTCTGAAACTTAGCTACTATTGTGTCCTTGCAAAATTTATGTGCAAATTTAATGTACTGTATAATTGGCTGAAACTTTTAATTGTGTAAAATAATCCTATGGAAATATTCGCTTTTTCGAGAGACGCAAAGAAACGCAAACCAACCAAACTGTAACACCACACCTACATACGGACATGGCACCCTACAATATCCCCCTCTGCTTTTCAAGCCTGGGTGCTAAAATACCATTTTTGTCAAGATTCTCTTTTACGTGTTAAACCAATGGTGACGTCTGGTTAACTTCTTTGAATGCCCCACCCATCTGTACACGATTTTGTACGGGCTTTCTGCAGGGTTAGTGTGAATTGGAAATGGCTTATTCCTCAATCCCTGATGATTAGAACAGATCTACGCTTACCTTAGCTTGACAGAAGTTGGCTTTTTGGTATATGTGTTGAATGGCCGGGAAGTCATGGTTGTGCCTGTGAACAGCGCACTGGATTAGTAGGTTGATTCTGTGATATCCAGAGTTTCACGTGGTGTCCTTTAAAATTTGGAGCTTGGAAGTAGTGTCTAGTATGCTGTAACTGGACTGCTTTCATCATGTTTTGATATAGCAGGAGGAATCATCTATTACCAGAGAAAAAAATATGACATGTAGGTTAAGTCAAATAATATGCACATATACTTGTAATGCCTACTTTTGTTTGACCTATCCCAAAAATACTAAAGCACCCAATTTTTTAAGCACTAATACCCCAAGTTCACACTCCTCCAACTACATCAACTGAGCTTCCATCGACCACAAGCTTAGGTGGCCACAAAATTGCCCCAAAAAGTATCTCTAATTTGGTACCTTATACTAATGTACATGTAATAAGCTACTTTGGTCTTTAAAATGAGTTTTTTTAAATTAAGACAGACTGCTTTTAATTAAAACTTGAGTTTTCACAATTTGAAGGAGATTACTGTTTCCCTGCAGGGCATTAAACGGTGTAGGGCGTCTACATACGTGCGCGAGAGTTGCTGCGTGTAACCGCATCTATGTCTTTCCTTTGCACGTTGGTTAGGTTCTGTCTGGCGAATGCTGCATAGTCGACTCACAGAAAAATAATATGACAGAGTATGAATGCTATACTCGGGGACAAAACCACCAGCGCGTACCACCTTTGTAAAAGGGGGTGGAGCTAGCCTACAGCGTGTATGATGCATGTCGATGAACCCGCCTCCCAGCAACTCAGATCGCTTCCGGTGTCCAATCAGAGGCAAGTGCATTTTGTATGCAGTAAATACGTAGAGAACCAGGAAGTATGCACTCGTCAAGGGTTCACCATAGAGGTACTGGCCAAATCGTGTACCACGATTTTCAATGGAATGAATTTGGCCATGAAAGGTTAGAACTAGTTTTTGGGGTTTAAGGGGGTTTTAAGTCATGACTTAGTCAAATGGCAGTTTTTAGGTTTTTTTTTCATTTAATGGCATGAACATGTTCGTTTAAGTCCAGTGTCAACCCTGAGTTCCTGCATATCTATTTTGTTTTGTAACCTTTGGCAATATTTGATTAGAGTAATGTAAAAGTCAGGCCTTGGTCTTTAAAACTGCCTACTGTGCTAAAAAAAAACACTTCTGAAGATGAGTCAGGTGTGCATTTTTGTATCAATTGTGGTATTATTTTACCAGATTTAGGTGTTTCTGAAATCGCACACCTCAAGACCATCTTAGGTGTGTGGATGGTGTGCTCTCGCACTTCACGCCTCAAAGACAAGCCTGAACAGTATACATTTCTGAAAGAAAAGTGGATGAGAACCCGATGGGGAGCATCATATTAATGTAAAACTTTCTCTTATTTTGAGAAAAATACTAAAAAAACATGATTTTGCCCCCAAATTTCAGACAGCATAACAAAAACATTGAATTTTAAAAAAAAATTTCTTATGTATTTTTTAGAACAAGACAATTTGTCAGGGACATTTTTTTCATTTTCTTAAAATAGAGCTTACTTTTCGAATATAAAGGGAAAAATGTTCAAAACAGTGTGATTTTTACCTTTCTTTTCCAAATTTTGAGTTATTGTAACGGGACACCATTTTTTGGACTTGTGTACTAAACCAGTCTAGGCTGAGCTAGGCTGGCCTGCACTACTTAAATGTTCTTGATTGAAGGCCTGCATTTTGGAACTTTTTAAGGACGATGCAGATCGTTGAGATCATTGTTATAATCAAGCTGCGATGACTTGGTTGATTATTTTTAAAGAAATATGCCAAATTCTGTCAGTTTTACTGTCCTGTTTTCCTCATCCGTTACCTCACTATTTTATACTTCAAGGTTATATATTGTACTCCGAAGTCCCCTTGAGAACCATTAGCAACAGTTATTTATTCCTATGCAGCAGATAATGCAAGAAAATAGCAGTTTTGAAGTTTGATTTTACTCAACTAAAGCCCACCTTTTAATGGTTTTTTGCAAGTGCGTGAGTAGCGTTTACTAGAAAATTGTTTGGATCGCTAGAATGTAATTTTCGTAAATGTATTGGATTCTAGGAAATAAAATGCCTGTGAATGTTGTAAATGATGTAGATGCGAATAAATGTGACATTTGTTTATATTTGTTATGTTTAGAATAACTTAAAGATGTAGAAATCTCTAAAATAGTGTAGCTTGTATTTTCACATCTAAGGAAACACTGTGTTTACAGATCTACAGCTGATACTAATTAGCAATTGGTCAAAGTTGGATGTTTAGCCAATGAGAGCTGTGGATTTGTAAACGTTCAGAACCTTTAGCCAATCACGTTTAAGTAGGGTGTATTCGATGAGTCTTGATATTTTGCTTGTGGGGTTGTTTTTAGACAACAGCGCTCAGTTGGGGGCTTAGCCCCCGAGAAGGGCAGACCATAGCCCCACAACTACAATCATCAAAAAAAAAAAATATTTTGGAACACTTGCTGCAATATATTGGAACCAATGCCATGTTCACAATGAATCGAATTTGGGGTATGGTCATGTGTTCTTTAGAAAGCAGAGGTCCTCCCTTTTACCAAATTCCTTCCCCAACTCCCTCAATCAATGTTTGGGCCTGGCGAGCCTGTTGACAACAATGACTCGGATCAACATTGAATTGGGGGGAGACGGGGTCACCTTTTCCCCAAATCGTCAAAGTGAGCCAACATTTTTCGAGGATTGTAGGCCAACCATAGCCGGCAGGGAAGAGCAAACCCCTCAATAATTCCCAATAAACCTGAATCCACAAGTCAGATAAAGGTTGACTCAGGAGCTAATGACAATCTCTAGTTGAACCATGTCTCCTAATTCAAATCAAATCTGGCTAACAATAGGTGGCCTGAATTGGCAAGCAGGTAAATCTAGGCCTACATTATTGGGTTTAATGATTAAATAAGGCTTGCTCCAAAAGCAGGACAAAATGGCCGGCCAGAAAAATTGGGTTCATAACTGAGCAATGATGCATATCGATTAATAATTGGTGATTGATCTCGCTAAATAAAAAATAAATTGGCATATTTTAGATGAACTACAGTTTCTAAAATTGAAGATTAAATTAAAAAAAGGAATTTATTTTCGTTCGTTCGTCGTAGCAAGTCCAAAATAATGGAAGATCCGTCTTTAGCTAGCTGATAGTTTCATCATTTAGGTTGATCAGGCCTGGAATTCCTCTTGGAGAATTGTAAACCTCACGTCATCAATGAGGGCTAATGTTTTGTGGCCTCCACAATCGCAGTTGGTGATGGTTCTACTCGGATCTTGTGAAGGAAGTGTTCTGTTGTACGACCAACGCCATCCTGAGTCCTGTTGAGGTTGCCCTGCTTTCCTATCAAGGTCGCACCTTTGGGCTTGCTAGATGGCTTTCCACAAACTGCTTTAGGTTCAAATAGAGGATGACCATGGCTCATACCATCTGTCATTGATCCAAGATGATCGTCGGGTACTGTGACTGCATTCATGGATTTGGGTCGCAAGTGAATTCCGTGAATTCCTCTGATCCCAAAGGGTGTGGGGGTTGGCTAGGCTATACCAGGTTCATCACATTCCGTGCTACTTTGATCCGTCGGAAGGTTCCTCCTAAGTTTGCAGGAGCTATGACAGACAGAATTGAAGGTAATTCTACAAGCGTCGCAAAGCAACCACTAACAAGTCTCATTTGCATCATTCCAAACGACATCAATCTTGTGTGAATGTGACGCTGTGACTCCATGCTGGTGCAGCGTATTCAGCAGTGGAGTATGCCAAGGCCAACAGTTGGATGTATGTAAGGTGTCAAAGGATGCACCCCCATCCAGTTCCTGCGAGGCTTCTGAGGAGGTTGACACTAGACTTGGTCTGGCAGCGACTGCCTGTGGTTGATTGAAAGAAGTGCTGCGGTCAGTGTGACACAAGTACGTCGTGTTGTCTGTGACAGTTTTTCCTCCATCTAGAGTGATGTTAGAGTTCTCTTTTGCGCATCGATGTGCAAGGTGAAAAACAAGCGGACGGTCTTGGTTTGCTTGATTTTTTCAATGCATCGTTGGAAGAATTGGCTTACAGTGAATAGGTCTTTCTTGCAACCGATTGCTAAAGGACTCAAAGATGAATCAGCAGCTATTCAATGCCGCAGTGTCGGCTGCGTAGGAGTACTGCGAACCATCTCCTTGGGCATATCTGAGACGTATATGTTGAAGAGAACTGGTGCCTGGACAGAACCTTGTGGGACAGCATTCCGAAGTTGCGCTTACTACTACGTTGCCCATTTGATGTCCCAGGACGAAAGATCTGTCTTGGATAGCAGCAATAATGGTGAACTTTACAAGTTTGACATCAGGGAAGATTTTTGAGTGGCTTGAGGAGAGACTCGGTTCCATGCCAGACTGTATCGTACTCAGCAGTTAGGTCAATTAAGACTGCTCCAAACTTCCGCTTCCTCCGGAAGGCTGTCTCGATGTCATAACTAGTCCTTGCTATCTGATCATTTTGTGATTTACCCCCTCTTCGAATCCCGCTTGGGTGCGGGGTAACTTTTGCCTCGACCTATCATTGATCCTGCCTATTATCAGTCTCTCAAGCAGCTTATAGATGTGATATAGTAGCGAGATGGGTCTTTAACTCTTGGGGTCATGTGCTGGTTTCGTGGGCTTCAGGATTGCCAATTAACCTTTGAAGGTCTCTTCCTCGGGAGGGATATTGATGTTCCCATGCCAGTAGAAAGGAATTTATTTTAATTATTCAAGAAATTACCAAAAAAATAGTTTGCTTCCAAGTGAATACTTGAATTAATTCTGGATCTCCATGCATGGGCCAAATTAAGTAAAAACAAATAAATTTACAAAATTTAGATAGTTTTCCTGGAGCTGGTAACAATTTTCATACTTCCAGCAAATGTATTGACATTGTATGAAACACTTTTTTTTGTGTGTCTTATTGATTCTTAATGAAAACGAAATATCTTTTGCATTGATATCTAGGTTGAAACAAGAAAAGGTTTCCTGGTTATTTGTCTGGTTGTCTCTCCTTTTAATATAAATTATATTAAAGGTAAAGGTGTTTACTTCTAACCGTCTTCTCTTGAATATTCAGGACACGCAACCACAACTTTGAATATTCATTAGTGTTTGAAATTTTGCCACTCATTAAAAAAAATATTTGTTGAATATCTCGAATTTTCACATTTGTTTTGGTTAACACCGGTAGATTGGTGTTACACCCCCAGGGGTGGGGGTGAGGTGATCTTCACTTCCCAATCACAATTATTAGCTCAGTTCCGCGTGGGTTGAACCGTCCCCACCCTTGACCCGAGACCTCTGGGTTGCTAGTGGGGTTCTGCAGGCTACAAATAGTAGGGAATGTTAGGATAGCCTGTGGAAAATATATTTAGGTGTTGAGGCGCAGCCCCGGGGTCCGTCACAATTACTTGGAGAAATATCTTTAGTTAAAATCGAAAAATAGAAATTGAGAAACGTCCTAAAATACCCGACTGCTATGTAGTAAAGTTAAACCTTGACCCTTTTACGAACTTCCGTATTTGTGGAGTTATCTTGTCTGAAATTTGGCACAAAATTTGCGAAAATTGAACATTGAGAAAGCTGTGTTTTGTAAACAAGGGACTTTTTCATGCCATTTCAAGCTGTTTCCGTTTCCTCAAATAACTTTACTTTATACAAATTCACTATGTTGTGCAAGTGAGGAAAATACATCTTTATGCACTATTGAATCAAACATCCTTTGTCTCTAACTACTCCAGAATCGAAGAAATTGAAATTTTCATCTGGTCGAAATTCGCGCTTTGTTTACATGTTCAAATTTAGTTTTTCGTTTTTCCAAGATCAATTCGCGCAACAAGTACATTAAACATCGCACGTCTTTTCATCGCAGTCAAATTCACCCGCGACGACGCATGCTGCCCTTGTCTCCGACTGACGGCGTAAAATGGTGCTCATTCCCCGCCTTTAAAACCATGCGGTTTTGTGACTTTACAAACTGGTCCAAATAGTTGTTTTAAAAATCGGCAAAACATACAGCTCAGGATTGTCTTGCCAGTGGATACCCTTGTTGGGAACGATGAAACACAGTTATGTTGGAAATGGTGCAAAAAATCCGAAATTCGGTGACAACAAAAGCACAGGGTGACCACTACCCTTAACAGCAATCTATACTATTTATTTTTTTTTCCTCATTTTTCTTTCTTCATTTACTTAATAACGATGTACGCATTTTTTTGACAAAAACAATCACATGGGTTGAACTGCAACTAGGGCAGGTAATTTCGTTATTACGCAATGCGCGTTCTGTGCTTATTTCCGGCGCGCGCCGAAGTAATGAGCGCATCAAAATGCCTTGATGCATCGATTCGATGACGTATACCCATGGTAACTTGTAGGCAATTGTAACAGGGTTGCCCACGTGAGTCTTTTGCAAACAGAATGGGTTTTAAATTTCACGATTTGCGCCCATACAGGCGAGTCAGAAAAAAGTACAAACCAAATGAGTGGATTTTTAGGAAAAACATTACAGATTTACCGAATTATTCACCGTGTTAAGATAGTCTGTTTATCAGCTTTCCACAATAATTTAAATTTTTCAAATCGACCACGCCATTCAAGGCACAGTTTGTTTGTGAAGGTCTCGCATTTTTCTGACACCGAACAAATTGCCACACTGACTGACACATGAGACTCATTACTACCGCGGGAGGGCTCAAACTACATTCTGGTTGCTTCTTTGGGGCTCTGTATCAAATGCTATGCAGACAGTCTTGAATTCAAGTAGAAATATTTAAGATAAATGAAATTAACAGAATATTTAAATGGAAAATTCTAATTCTTATATCTGTTTATCCAGCCCTATATTTTTTTAAAAGTTGAAAGATTAAAGGAATTTATTTTCGTTAGTGCGTTCGTGCAAAGTCCAAATTTAACAGGGGAAGATCCGTCTTTAACCAGCTGAGAGTTTTCATCATCCAGGTTGACCAGGCTGGAGGAATTCCTCTTGGAGAATTGTAAACCTCACCGTCTCAATGATGTGGCTAATGGTTTGTAACTCTCCACAATCGCAGTTTAGTTTGGTGAAAGTTCTATTCCAATCTTGTGAAGGAAGTTCTTGTACGACCAACGCCCCAGTCTGAGATTGTGAGGTTTGACCATGCTTTCTATCAAGGTCGCACACCTTTGGGCTTGCTAGATGGGTTGTCCACAAACTCTTTAGGTTTCAAAGTAGAGGATGGACCATTGCTTTGTTCATACCATCTGTCATTGATCCAAGATGATCGATAGGGATTCTGCGACTGCAGTTGTCATGAATTGGGGAGCAAAGTGAATCCTTGGAATTCTCTGATCCTCAAAGGGGATGTTGGGGGGGGCATTAGACTACCAGGTCATCAATTTCTTGGCGAGCTGATCGTTGAAGGTTTCCTCCTAAGTTTTGCAGGAAGCTATGCCAGACAGAATTGGAAGGTATACTACAGGCCGTCGCCAAAAGGCAACCACTAAACAAGTCTCATTGCAATCATTAAGAACGACATCAATCTTGTGTGAATGTAAGCTGTGACTCCATACTGGTTGCAGCGTATTCAGCAGTGAGTATGCCAAGGAAACAGTTGGGATGTAAGTGTCAAAGGATGCACCCCATACAGTTCCTGCGAGCCTTTGGGGAGGTTGACACAGAGACTGCGTTTTCGGCAGCGACATGCATTGGTGTGTTGATTGAAAGGGGGTAAGGTGCGGTCCATTGTGACGCCAGTTACTCGTGTTTGTTGGGTCAGGTGACAGTTTTTCTCCATCTAGAGTGATGTTTAGTTTCTTTTTGACGCACGATTGGCAGGTGGAAAAACAGAGCTGACGGACTTGGGTTTGCTGAGTTTCAAGTGCCAGCGGTGGGAGAATTGGCTTACAGTGATGAGGTCTTTCTGCAACACTATTTCTAAGGACTCAAAGGAATCAGCAGCTAATCCAAGTGTCGTGTCGTTTGCGTAGGAGTACTGCGTTTGGCATATCTGAGACGTAGATGTTGAGAGACTGGGTGCCTGGGCCAGAAACCTTGTGGGACACCATTCCGAAGTTTGCGCTTACTTCTGCGTTGCCCATTTTGATGGTCTCCAGGACGAAAGATCTGTCTTTGGATGAGCAGCATAATGAACTTGACAGCTTGACATCAGGGAAGATTTTGCGTGGCATTGACTGTAGAGACCTCGGTGCCCGACTGTATCGTACGCAGCAGTTTAGGGGGTCAATGAAGGGAATGCCTCCAAACTTCGTATTCTTCTGAAGGCTTTTTTGTCTCGATGTCATTAACCAGTCTTGCTATCTGATCAGTTGTTCATTTACCTCTTCGAAATACAGCTTGGGTGCGGGGTAATTTGCCTCGACCGTATTATTGATCCTGCCTAGATCAGGCTCTCAAGCAGCTTATAGATCTGAGATGGCAGCATGATAGGTCTGTAACTCTTAGGCGCATTTCTGGTTTCTTGGGCTTCAGGATTGCAAGACCTTTGAAGTCTTCATCTGGAGGGAAAGTTGATGTTCCATGCAAGTAGAAAGGAAGAAAGGAATTTATTTAATTATTCAAGAAATTAACAAAAAAAATAGTTTTTCTTCCAGTGAATACTTGAATGAATTCTGGATCTCCTGCATTGCCAAATTAGTAAAAACAAATAATATTTACAAAATTTGAGATAAGTTTCCTGGAGCTGGTAACAATATTTAATATAAGCAAATGTATTGAAAATTGTATTGAAAAAAACTTTTTTTTTGGGTGTTTTATGATTCTTAATGAAATAAACTATCTTGCATTGATGATAAGGTTGAAACAAGAAAAGGGTTCCTGGTATTTTGTTCTTGTCTCTCCTTTAATTAGAAAATGTAGTAGAGTAAGGTAAAAGGTTGTTTAACTTCTGATATTCATGACATGCTGCCACAAATTATGAATATTCATTAGTGTTTGAAAATTTGGCACTCATTTAAAAATAAATATTTGTTGAATAATCTATGAATTCACATTTGTTGGTTACAACACGGTAGATTGGTGTTAACACCCCAGGGGGTGGTGGATATATTCACAATCACATAATAAGCTCGGTCACGTGGTTGATACTGTCCACCACCCCCCGGACCCGAGACCTCTGGGTTGCTAGTTGTGTGGTTTACTGACAGGCTAAAAGTAGGGAATTTTAGGATAGCTTGTGGAAATATAATTTAGGTGTTGAGAGCGCAGACCGGGTCCCGTCACCAATATATTGGAGATATCTTTAGTTAGAGTCGAAAAATGATTAATTAAATTGAGAAAACTGTCCTAGAGAAGACCGACTGCAATCGTGGAAAGTTAACTTGACCTTTTACTTCAGTATTTTTGGAGTATCTTCTGTTCTGAAAAAATTTGCCAAATTTTGCGAAAATTGAACAGTGAAGAAATCGTGTTTTAGTAAAAAAAGGGACTTTTCATGCCATTTCAAGCTTGTTTCTTTCTCAAATAACTTGATCTTTTAACACAAAATTCACTATGTTGTGCAAGAGTATATGGAAAACATCTTATGCATCTGAATCAACATTCCTTGTATCTAACTCCAGATCAGAAAGAAATTGAAAAATTTCATCTAGTCTAAATTAGCGCTTTTGTTTACTTTTCAAATATTATTTTTCGTTTTTCCGAGATACCTTCGCGCAAAAGTACAGTAAAAAACATGCAGCACGTTTCATTACGCAGTACAAAATCACCGCCGAGACGCGAGCTGCACTTGCGAATGACGGGGTGAAAATGTGCTTAATTTACCGCCGTTAAGACCATGCGGTTTTTGTGACTTAAATGGTCAAATAGTTGTTTTAAAAGCGGCAAAAAATACAACTCTGGATTGTCTGCATTGGATAATTAACCTTTGTTGGTAACGATTAGAAACACAGGTTGATGTTTAAAAATGGTGCCAAAACTCCCGAAATTCGTGTGAAAACAAAGAGCATCTAGGGTGACACTACCTTAACAGGATCTATACCTATTTATTTTCCTCATTGTCTTCATTTTACTTAGGACTATGTTAAGTTTTTGACCAAAACAATCACATGGGCTGAACTGCAAAAGGGCAGGTAACTTCGAGTTATTACGCAATGCGCGTTGTGCTATTCGGCGCGGCGCGAAAGAATGAGCGCATCAAAAGGCATTGATGCATCGATTCGATGACGGTTACCCATGGTAACTTGTATGCATTGTAAACTGGTTGCCCCCGTGAGATGCTTTTGCAAACAGAATGGGATTTCATTGCATGATTTGCGACTCATACAGGGCGAGTCAGAAACAAGTAAAACCAAATGCCGGATAAATTGTTGGGGGGATTTTTTAGGAAAGAACATTTACAGAATTTACCAAATTAATTCACGTGTTAGATAGTCTGTGTATCAGCTTTCACACTCATTTTAAATTTTCAAAATCGACCACTCCATTCAAAGGCTACAGTTATTTTATTTTGTGAAGGTATCCCTTTTCTGACCCGAACAAATTGCACACCGGCTGTACACATGGGACTCATTACTACGCAGCGGAGGGCTTCAAATAAAATTAACTGGTGATTCTTGGGCTCTGTAGTGCAAATGCTATGCAGGAATGTCTTGAATGATAATGTAGAATATTAAGATTAAATGAAAAATTAAACAGGATTTATTTAAAATGGAAAATTCTAATTTTATCTGTTTCCAGCCCTATATTTGAAAATGTTTCAACGTGGAATCAAGCAGGTTGAAGAAGTGCAATTGTGCATTCAAGATAAATACTGAGTTTCATTAAAATATTATGTGATATCTGGGTTTCATTTTACAGTCTTTAACCAACGATGTAACAGACATTTTCATTGGGGAGGGGGACAAGGTGATGATGGGAACCATTTAACTTTTGGGCATCACTAAAACCATTTAGCAAAGGTGAACACAGTAATCTGTCAATATTATAAATAGTATTTTCCTGATCTCGATTGGGGCCAGGAGGGCAAAGATTTTGAGTGAGGATCCTCGCCCTTACCCTCCCCCTCCCCCGCCCCTCACCCACAGGGACTGGTTACGTTCACTGTGTTCCCTGACATTATCCAAATGTTTTATCATGGAGGAGATGCTGAAACTAACCGGAGTGTATAAGCGAATGTTAGTCCAAGAGAACTCTTTGGGTTACTTGATGTGTGTTTTCGTGTAACCAGATGGCGAACCAGCGGGGGGGCAGGGGGGGGCGGGCGAGCCCCCCAAACGGGAACCTTTTGCCCACCCTTCTTGCCCCCCAAATGAAACTGACTTTTGTTTTTACCCGTGTCTATGGAGGAGAACCCAAATTAGCCCCCTCAAAACAATGCTTGGCGACCCTTCTGCCCACCCATTTGCAAAGTCTGGTTTACGCCACTAGCGTGTAACTTTTCGGTCTTTCACATTGGAAACTTTCACTTCTGCAGCTTGTTGTAACTTATCGAAAGTGTGTTAATCAATTTTAAGGGCCGTAATGGTTATAAGAGCTAACAAAACAGGAATGTAACTACAAAAGAAAATATATGATAACAAAGAGGGTATTCCAAGGAAAAAACGGCTCAATGGGTTGTATTTTTTGGACCTCACCATGGTTAAATTGTTGAAATTTTTATATAAGTATACAGATGAAGTAATTGGCTGGGGCAGAAGCAGTGTGAAGAATAAGAGATCTTGGTGTGGTTCCAAATTGAAACACATTGGATTTGGGCCCCTTTTTGGCACATAATTTGATTAAGACATATGCAGAAAATTGAAAAGGGGAATAACGAACCCTATAGGTAGATACTATGACTCTGGAATACAAAAACGAACCAGGTACATTTTTATATACATTTCTTATATTTTTATAGCCCTTGGGTCCGGAGCAAAATTTAAAATGAGTGAAAATCACATTTTTATGATTTTCTCAAAAATATGTATTTTGGGGGAAAATATTATTTGGATTCCTTGAGTCATTTCCTTCTCAAAATATTGTATGCCCATCCATTATGACACCATCTAAGAATGGCCAAAACCAAAAACATATCATTTTTATTTCTCATTCTTATTTAATTTGAATTGTGTAATTTTGGTTTTAATCGACATATATTGTCAAAAATTCTAACACATTATTTTTTATTTCATTTAACTAATGCACCCCTCTTGAAAACAAATGTTTCAATCCAAGGAACAAACGTCATCTCGCAGGTGATAGTCACGCGTGTGTAAATTGCATTTGCGTACCAACGCGCGAACTATGCACGACACAGTTCTAAACGCGCCGTTTTTGCCGGTGGTCATATATTCGACTACACCGCGTTCGCATTAAAATTCGTAATTGTGCACGCATATCATCTATTCCCCAGTAAATTGGATGGGCGGATCTTTGACCTAATCCAATCCAATTTAGGTAACATGATTAAACACCGCCCACTGAATACGAATCACGTATTGAGTTTGACAATGATTGAAATCAAATGCGTGGTAAAGTTACTCCATGGGATCAAAGAGAGAAAAATGCTTGCATAAGGACTTTGGTGACGCATATCGGCGAAAGTAGTAAGTAAATGTTTGCATCAGTTAATATTGTTAATTATACTTTCAATACTCTGGATATGTCCCAAGTGCCAAAAGTTGCCCCACATTTGATTGAAAATGATAAAATGTCATCACAATTCTTTTCCTAAATAATCAGAGACCAGTAGATGTACATATGACAGATGACTCGAGGAAATAAGCAATGTTGATATACAGTAAATCTGCTCGGGTATGCAGAGGATAAAGGCACTACAAATTCTGTTAACTGTATAGGTAATAACAAGGCTTGTACTTCCAGATAAAAAAAAGGATTTCAGGTGATCATCACAAGATTAAGATCGAGCTATTTTTTTCATGACGCAAAGCGCACATGATACTCGTCCTCTTTCAAGAATAAATAAATCTTATAGACTTCTACTGTGGTTCAATTAACTTTGACCATGATATTTCATCATTTTTTCCGAAAAGGAAAGCAAAGATGAACACAAAAATCATGAAAGAAAAGAAAGTTTTTGGCAGACTGTGACCTACAATCTTGTGCAGAAGAAACAAAACTTAAAGTAATTGTCGCGGAAACCCATTTCTTTTCAATTTACGGTGTTGTTAGCATAGGTCGCTTGACCCATCTTTGTATTTTTAAATATCTGGTGGTAAATTGAACAGAAAGGAGGGTCAGCGTAGTAAGTTATGGATCTTGGTTCTGAACAAAAATGTTTAGGTCACAGTCTTTACCAAGCAACATGTCCACCGTGAGTTTTTTTCACATTAGTTCTTTTTTCAATAAATGATATATACAGTCAAAATTACTGAACTCACAGTAGAACCTCAAAGTTATTTTCACGCGAACGAGGCCAGCTCAATCCAAACTGGGTCGACGTTTCATATAGAAGAAGTCCCAAGTATACCAAAGAGTTGGCCATTGATTCCGCCTACGCTACTGATGCCCACAACATCATACAGTGCATGACGGATCAAAGGCAATACCTCATTTGCCTACTTGAGACTTTATGTGTGAAACTTCTTATAGCCCCCAACTAAATGTGTGACGATCGGCCCCAGGGATAACCAGTGCTAAATGCCTGACATTATTCAACCTCGAGGACAGGAACATGAGTTACAAGGGTCTCTGCAATTCAGCATAAACAATAAACAAAGGGGAATCGACAGTACCTCTTTGTATGAGAATAGCAGGGGATTTTACTGTCAATAAGCCATATATTTGTTGAGTCAATGTAGATAGTTAGTCCATTGCTTAGTCGGGATAAGCGCTCAATCGGGCGATAGCCCGATTGAGCCGACTACGGCGAATTGGGCGATGTGCACCCTAACATCATAAACACCAATTTTGTTAACACCCGGAACATTAGTACATAGTATATCAACCTTTTAACGTCAGTAATGATTCTGTAAAAACCCAAGTTCAAGTGCATAATCGACCAAAAAGAGGCTGGTAACTTT
The DNA here is from genome assembly GCA_023653785.1 of Ophioderma brevispina. Classification (NCBI taxonomy): domain Eukaryota; kingdom Metazoa; phylum Echinodermata; class Ophiuroidea; order Amphilepidida; family Ophiodermatidae; genus Ophioderma; species Ophioderma brevispina. The sequence goes on from JAMKCH010023095.1 coordinate 27,942, forward strand.
CCAATGGACATTTGGATGTGCACGCACATTTTGGTACTGCTCTGTTGCGCAGAGCTTTTCGGCCTTACTGGCATCTTGCAGAGCCACGCTTCAATTTCAGATTAATTAGCACCGCGAGGTCAAATTCTTCTGCCCTCTTTTAGAAAAAGTTTAGTGTTTTTAAAACTTTGTATCCTAATTGTAGATGAGGCTATAGTTGGACACAATCATATGCAAATTAACACATCACCTTTTTGTGGGACTATATATTTCAAGATTGGTGACTGGGGATTTCCCTGAAGTTGATGGAACGAAATGATTTTTCTGGCAATGGTAGTTTCTCAAAATTATTTTCTTTCTCTAAAAAATCCCAAATTTTACCTCATGTAGCAGAAAAAGTCCCCGATGAAAAATTTTTTGACCCGCTGAGATTTTCGATATTTGTTATTAAAGTAAATTGCAAAAGAATTTTTTGTGAAGAAATTGGCCTTAAAGTTGTGAAGTCACTGAATTTTAGTTAATATAAAGCAAACCTTCGCCGAATTCGGCGATACAAAATCGCCGTATTAGGCGAGGTCGCTTGATTAAGCGACATCGCCCGATAGAGCGCATTTAGCCCTAGTAAAAGGAACTTCTCCCGTGATGAACGTTTTAATGTGGGCGGAATCGCATCACGTTAGAAGCACTTCCGTATCAAAACTTGAGCAGTGCAATGAGTGTAAAATGATAGGCTCCGAGCAAAAAGGTTCGCAAATATTCGCCGTTTTTCGGAGCCTAATAAAATGGTTTTAATATAAATCCTCGCTCGTAAAACAAGGCACACACTATACCTCAGAAGGTCTTTATTCTAATAGATACATAAATAATATCATAATGATTAATTCTGAGATACAAAATTCAGGGGAAATTCTTCCACATATAATTGTATAGTTCCAAAACAGTGAAGACAGCGGCAATAATAGCGCCATTACTCAATGAGTGACTTGCACTGTCATTCGAAACGAAATGAGATTTGCATTTTATTCATTTTCATGAAAATGTGCAACCTTTACAATTGCCATAACCAAAAATGGTAATTATAAATTTTAGTTTATAGTGGAAAAATTGGTTTACTTCTGCGAAGTATGTAACCAAAATGAAAACAATTTTTCTTTGAAAAAATTGCTCCCCATGGCAAATGGGTACTGAGTACACGATTAATTTGGCCTCCAGATTGACAAGAACAACAAGCCTTAGGCTTTGACTTGTGGGTAAATAAGTAAACATTCAATACATTCATGAACATTTACGTTTTCCTTCAGTAAAAATCACAGCGTGATATGGTCTGAAATTTCCTTGCTGTGTCATGTGTTCGTGTAGCCGTGGGTGGTTCTATGCACTAAATACGCTACCAAGGTCCGAAACATTCAAAATGGCTGCTAAATTGATGAACTGCTCTTACTTGTGTCCCAAGTTCCACACAGGTTCACAATGTACCATAAAATATAAATCTGCTGAGAACGCGATGTAAACGTGGCTATTTCTTACTTTTCACCCAGCCGTTTTTAAATTGGCAGGAATAACTTAAAAAAAAAAAAAAATGTGTGTGTGGTGTGTGTGGTGATGTGTGGTGTGGTGTGTGTGTGAGTGAGTGCGTGCGTCTCGACGAGAGGAGAGAGTGTGGTGTGTGTGTGTGTGTGTGTGCGTGCGGTTCTCGCTAGCGTGGGGGGAGGCCGTGTGTGTGTACGTGTGTGTGTGGGTATGTGTAGGTGTGTACGTGTGTGGGTTATTACAAGCATGACAAGAGGGACATTGTGGGAATAAATATAGGTATAAAAGCTACATTGTGGGTGTGTTTGTCATTATGGGAGTACGCCACACTGAATCTCGCCAAATGCTGTTTTTTGACCGGGAAATAAGGGAGTGTTTCCGTAGCACGTATACGGCTACCTAAACCCGGGTTCCGTAGCAGTATACGGCTATATAACCAAAACGGGCTTTGTGGTTATGTAGCCGTATACGGCTACGGAGACGGTACACAGTGGATGGTTTAGACTAGGGGCTAAAATGACCCCCCCCCCCTGCACCCCGGGAATTTTTGGAGACAACCATTATTGTGAAGCTTATACCATAAGCAAAGGAAATCAGTTGTCTCCAAAAATCCCCACCCTGGGTTAAACGGCTGAGGCGCTTTTTCAAAATGGATGCCAAAAGCCAACCCCCCCCCTTCGGGAGAGAGTACCAACATGGCCCTAGCAACAACACAGAAAACATCACAGGCACTCAATTTTGGTACAATTTGATAGCTAGGCCTCCTCTTACCATTGATATCAAAATGGTACCAAAAATCCTAGGCATTACGTCACAAGACGTCATAAGGTGCATGTTAGCAAAAATTTGTCAATTTTCATAGACACCAAGGGGAAAATTCAATTTGTCGCCAAAAATGTTAGGAGAATATCCATTTTCATGCGGTTTTTGCTCTACTGATGGAACATGACTAGTTCTATAAAAATGAGAGCATTTTAGGAATATAATCGTTTTTGAGTCGCTTAAAATTGCAAAATATCAATGTTCCACCATATATTCAGTACATGTATTTTCATACTTTCCATCACATATGACGTCATAGTGTCATCATAAGGGGATTTGGCACTTATTTTTGATACCAATGGAAAGAAAAACTCTAAGCCCCCTGTGGTACAGATTTCAGGAATCGGATGTTCAACAGAGAAAATCACGGGGGGGGGGGGGTCGGGGTTTGTTACAAAAATGGCTTAGGTAGACGAGGGTTAAGTCAAAAAGTGCAAAGTACTATCGATGCCTTACTAAAGCCTTGGAAGTCGACTGATAAGCCCAGAGCACTGGTATGAGAGATTTGTTGAGGATGCACATTCAGAGAAAGCCAATTCAAGCCCTGATTTCGGTACCATTGCAGATGTGGCAGAGCAGAAATCCTCCACCAGAGATCATGGTTTGAAGTTAAATGATGGTGCACTAGGTACAAGTGGCCATCCGGAGAATGATGCCACAAGAGTTGTCTGACATATTAGTATAATAGAATAATCTGATAAGAAGAGACCTAAGGACATGACTCAGAGAGGAGGAGACAGAGAAGTCAATTTCTGAACAAGGCAGCTCAAGGAAACAGCATTGCTTAAAAGATCGCCAAATTGAACAATAGCAATGATATTAAAATTGCCAAATTCTTCTATCGTATCCAAACACAGTGGTCTCAAAATGTGACCCGCACGCACGCAAGAGGGGGTTACAATTTCTGGCTGCTTCAATGAATTATGCAAAGTCCTTGTCTGTGCATTGTTGACCAACATTGGCAGACCAAGAGATTCTCCAGTGTCCTGATTTGCTTCAAGGTAGACTCACTACTGTCAGGAAACCTTTGATCGGCCGCTCTGGCTCTAATCAGCTGAGACACCGGCACTCAGCCCACGAGGAGCCAGCCCCCAGGCGGACAGACGCTCTCACAAGCTCAATAAAAATAGAGCCACTTGGTTGACAGCATGTCTTTCTTTCCACAAGGCAATCCCCAAAATACTTACAGACTAAGAAACTACCCGGACCTAAGGCTGTCAGCAGCCGGACTCTGTCCAACCCAATTTCATTTGAATCGTGTCGTGTGTCTAATAACAATGCACATTGTTTTCGTAAAGGAGGAAAAACTTGCATATTTTGAAGCGAATTGCTCAAGACCAAAACACCTCGTGCACCGGCTTGCGCCCCTCTGTTGAAACATTGTTATATTAGTACGATTGTCCTTAAGGATGTTGCGTACGGTACCGAAACACTCCCGGGTTATTTACCGTATACGGCTACGAACCCTGGGGTTAGGAGCCGTATACGGCTCACCGAAACCACTTAGTTTGTGACCTGGGAGGGGGGGGGGGGGGTTATGTATAGGCTCTAAGCTATGGGTGCCACAGCGTACACATGGATTGTGTGTTAGGGTAAGTAAATGGGGTAAGTGGGACACAAAACTTACATAACTCAATCCAAGAACAAAATTGGCAACATATGACATGGTGTGCATAAGTAAACATTCTGCTTTAATTCAAACTCAAAAATGGGTTTATTCGATCTTGCAAGTGCTTAAAAGGTAAAAGGTCACTACTGTACGCGATTTTAGGCCAAAATTTGCGAATTAAGTTAATAAGGTGTTAATTGTAAAAATGTAAATATTTTTCCTGAAACGTAGAGAAAAGTTAAGTCTATACATTTAATCTATGCCTAAAAATTAATGTTTTTATCAAGCAAGTTGCAAAAAATTATAACAAAAATGTTATGCCAATTTAATATGCAAAATGAGCTAATTAATTATGATGCTGTCCCACTGACCCCACATGAAATTCACTTAGGGTTAGTGGGACATTGGCTTTAAGATGCGGGTACTTATTTTTATTTTTGTGTGGGCTATATTTTTGAGGAAAAATATTAAATTATAACCATAATGTCATTATATACACAAATAATAGGATAAAAATACAGTTTTCTCGAAAAAATATGAATTTTTTAGACCAACAAATGAAAAAAATAGGCAATATCTTTACATTAAACGGCCCATGTTTCGGCAGGTTATTCGACCGAACGTGAAAATTATGAGCGCAAAAATATAATATCATTATTTTGTTATTGTTATGTCATATAAAGTGTTCTGAAAAAAACTTTAACTTATTAACAGCAGTTGAAATATATTCTTTTCGTGATATCTTTACTCCGAAACAGAAAATATTTTTCTGCGTCACGTGACTCATTTGGGCATATTTTTCGTGATTCAGACTGCCAAATGACTCATTTCATAGAAACAACTGAGTCGAAAATTTTGTTGAGTGACTCACTTGAAACATCGTTATTGACTCAGTGGATTACACTTAACATTGCGTCCAGATCGACCTTTGGACTCACTTAAATGGGTAAAACGAAACGAGGCTTGCCTCGTGCAGCGCGCGCTGTAACTTTTTCTGAAAATCGTTTCTGCGAGAAAGTGCCCGACGAAAGGCCGCGGAAAGCGTGTCGAGAGGATTTTACAGGTTTTCGGCTTTACTTAATAATTGGGAAGTAAGTAGAAAAAACTATAATAAATGAAATTGAGGCCTAATGTGTAGAAAAGAAGTTGTGTACGTAAAATTGGGTGCTTGCCTAACTTGTTCTTTAATAAAACCACAAGATGACTGCTATTCGATGTGTGCATGTGTATGAGTCTATCACCAATAGATAATCCAAAGAGGTAAATCTAATAGAGGTATTCGATCTTTGGGGCAATGTATTGCTGGATACTCACCTATTGAAAACTAAAAAAAAAACCCATAAGCTGTGTTACACGGTCGGAAGTAAGGTGGTAATTGTAAAGTGTGCAAATAGCACGAGTTGGATTAGCGCGAAGCATATGTCCTACGGGGTCGGACATCTTCTCACGGTCTGAGACCGTGCTATTGCTATTGGTTTTAAAACCCGGAAGTATAACCCCATAGGATTGCATAGACAAACGAAATACATGGGGCCTTTCTAGAAGTTAGATTTAAGAACTGTGTGATTAGTTTTAGACGAAAAAGATGTATTATAGATCCCGTATAGTAAAGATAAACGTCTCGAATGTGCATGTAGTTATTGTTCTTCAAGATTTCCAAAGGTTCAAGACGTGTGGTTTTACAAATCATGAACATTACATTAGTTTTTGCATGCGAAAACACTGTAAAAATCCGTATAGGTTTCTTTTCACATTCGACGTACGGCGTATTATAAGCACTTGAACTAGTTATCGGGGCGGATAACACTAGGCTATGCATGCGTGCTCTGGTAAGTTTGAACCTCGCTGATATTCAGCTTGTTGCCCTCTCTTTGGCACGTATATAACCATCGGGTTCTAACTATCTTCAAAGCGCTATGAGCGGCAAGGTACCAGTCTACGTCCGAACATTGTGGTACCGGTATACACTATACGGCAAACATAGGCCAAACACTTCACGATTAACTGTGTTACGCAAATTCAATTTCTTTGTGTAATTAGTTAACATAAAAGTCCTTGATAAAATACAAACACCACTGAAGTCAATTGATGCCACAACCAGTAATATAAGAATCTATGTGTATGAAATGATCGTGATGACGTAAGTCTGACTATAAATGACTAAAAAAAAAAAACCCGGATGTGGCGGACACTCTAAACATGACGTATCGGTACCGCCTGTCCTCTGCCAATATCAGCCCGGATATCATTATGTATTGTTTAAAAGGGGTGTTTAATTGGGCCATATTACTAAACATATCATAAATAATACAATAGATAAAAAAAACAGCCACCTTTTAAAAGTAAATCACCTTAAAGTTGTAATTTTAAGGCATAGGGTCCTGTTCTTGATTTTGCACATGCTGCGAACCAGACCCTACTCTCTTAATTGAAGATTGAGGTGAGGGAAAAGTCCAAATTAAGATTGAGAATTCAGTCCTTTAAAGCTCTTAAAGATCGAAACTTCCAACCAAATTCCATTGACTTTTCAATCGAATTTTTAGACGTTTCCCTCACTCAATCTTTTAGATGACTTTTCAATCTTTGGTTTTAAGAGAGTACGCAGGGGGTAAATTTTCCACAAAAGGGCCGAAAAGTTCCACTTATTGGCTTGATTTGTTGGATGAAAGGTCCAAAATTGAGAGAAATTGTGACAAGTAAACCCTTTTTAGGGCGATGTTCAAAAGGACGGGGGGGGTTGATTCACTTTTACCAAAACGGTCCACTTTTTCGAGGTCTCCGCCCCCCTCCCAAACAAAGTACTTCCTGCGTATGGCCCTGCCCCGAGCAAAGAGTAGGCCCTATTCATGTACATTAACCTATAATTATTATCTCATTACAATTGTATTGTTTGAATCATTGCATCCCAGGGCACGTAGCCAGTTACATCTGTAAGGCAGCATTTTGGTTCGGAGGGGGCAAACACGCGGTCAGGGAAAAGTCGGCCCGACCAGTGAAAAAATCGCCCCGATTAGAGGGTATCGTCCAAAACGGCTGCTTTTTCCCTCAAATTTTCCAATTTTGCCGCAATTTCTTCAAAGGGGGTACTCTGCACAACCCGCCTTTTCCCCACGATTGACTAAGTCACTTTGTGGCCACTTTTCTCCGACCCCCAGCTACGCAACTGTTTGGGTCTTTAATGGAGGGGGAGTTCTTGGCTGTCCCATGTTGGCAGTAAAGGGGGGGGGCGCTGGCTCATTATAGGCTAATGTTGGGGGAATCTTGATACCTCCTACTTAACACGTTTTAAGTCAATTGAGGATCTAGTGAAGTGTGAATTTGTGACAGCGCAAAGCCAATAGGCCTAAAGGATATGGCTTGGATAAAATATTGTAATGTCGCTGAAGATTTTGCATGAGGTGAATAGTGATCAACCCGTTCATTGACCGCTCCCACTCAACTCAGCTAGCGGTTCATTTTGGGCAGTAATGTTCAGCCTGGCTCATAGCTCATGTTGAGAAAGGTGGCCTAAATCTTGACAGCTCTTGAATTTACACATGTGAGGCATATAACGACAAATGATGGAGAAGGGTTGGAGAAAATAGTGTAATGTCTCCGACATATTGCGTTTTAGTGGAAGAGTGATCAACCCTTTAGTACCGCCTCCCCATTCAAATCAGCTAGCGGTTGCGAGAAGCGCGGGCAACCCGCTAGTTCGGATTTTATTCGGCATTCACCATGTCCACTGTGGCAACGTGTATTAAGGGAGCGCACCACTAATGACTCGCCCATAGGAATACACGCATTTTTGTACTGGTTCCGGTTACACTACACACCTCCCTGCAATTCTTGAGACATCGTGTTTGTATCAAAATAAAGCGCTTTTTCTGAAGATTTTAGAAATTTTGCTTGAATATGGTGTTGAACATCTACTTTTCCACGTTATTTTTCCATAAAAACGCAACATAGCTGAATTTATACCACCCCGCATCCTCATATCTAGAATGACGCACCCGTGGCAACATCCTCGCGCGTAATCAATATGGGTTTCGATTAACGGATTTGTTTCTCATATTATGCAATGTTGACATCATTTCTAGATGCGTCCATGTGGGATTCATAAGCGATTTGTAGCTGCTCCCGTTAATGAAGAATGACCATGAATATTCTAAGCTTGCCTTTTTTACCACTTGCGTATTACATAAAACGTGGATGATTAGTGGTGCGCCCCTTAGAACACCACCCAGTGACGAGATTTTTAAAAACTTAGTTATTCATGTAATTTCTAATATTGTTTTTAAGTAAACTGGCCCAATTTGAATGCAATATGACTCTTGTATGTTGCTTATTACAAGTGCTTAAAATCGTTATCAGTTTTTCTGAAATTGCCGGATTCTACTGTAAGCAAACACTTATCGGGTTTTCTTCTTGGTGCAGCTCATGTTATGATGAATTTATAAAAGAGAATGATGAATAAAATCGTGTTTACACGCTAATATCTGAAGAGTTTACTTGTACCCAAATAGCCTGCTTTTAAAAGTAATCATTCATGAAAAAAGGGATATTTTATGAAAAATAATTTGACGTTTTAGATGTGCGTAAGTTTGCTTCAATAAGAACATCGATGTGCCCAAAAAAAAATACACTAACAAATTAGCTATATGTTAACAGATTTCACTATGTTCCTCCCTAAAGATTTTGTTAATAATCGACTGTGTTATGAAATAACAAAAGTTTTAGTCTCTAAAATTAAATGCTATAAGCCTATTTATGCTCATTAAGGCAACCAAACACTAAAAATTAATTTTTAATGAAAGACACAAAGTTTCTTCCCATGCGTAAATCTGCGTGGTTACCTTACCTATGCAACGCATTCCGCGCAATAACAGACACACTTGCCAGCCGCGGCGGCCTGTTATCATTATTTTCATGGGGTTGGTTTCACAATCCCCGACAAGAGACAAGGACCGGGTGTTCGGGCCCGTTCCCGTTTCGTAGATACGGACCTTTAAAAAAGAGGGAGAAAACATACTCTCGAAAAATACACCCTTATTTAAAAAACGCGACTACAGAATCCTTCTCTGTGTTGATTCATGCTTTCTAAACCAGACCAGATTCTTCGTAGAACCTACATGTTTCAAGGGCTATGTAGAACATGAAAAATGGAAGCTGCATGGCACATAACGAAAATGTTCCCATTTTAGTTCTACTTAGAACATTTTAGAAGGGTTCTATTTAGGGAAAAAGTCGAGTGGAACCTCTAATTTAATTGTGTGCAATGATAATGTTATGGAGCAGAACTGGAACCGCATCAATGTTATTTTTAACACGTAAGTGCCAATAGGCCCTATGGTCTTCTTTGCACGGCTGGGTGCAAACCCCCACCCCCCCCCACCACCACCACAACCACCACCGGAAATCAACTTTGTCGTAGCAATTTTTGGATTTTTTACCGGAGTTTTTTATTTCAAAACTTATGTATTTGATGGGGCACATCAGTAAGAAAATACGGAAAAAACATTAGAAAACAGGGTATATAAATCAAAACAGGGGCGATCGGTAAAACTCATACCATACTAGCCTCAGATCGCCTAGCCTAGGCCTACTGTAGTACTGCATAAGCTTAGGTCTTATACAAGCATTGATGTACATTTTGAAAATGTTGCACTAACCTTTGCTTGATCAAATATAAATTTAAATCTTGAAGATTCATTGCGCCTAACGCACAGTTTCTTACCCGAAATACCATCATAACCCTCTCAAAAATCAAATATTTGTCAGGTATTTTAGTATTTACCACCGAGCACGTACGATCATGAGCGTCTCTTATAAGGGAGCGCACCACTAATGACTCGCCCATAGGAATACACGCATGTTGTACGGGTTCCGGTGACACTACACAACTCCCGCCATACTTGAGACATCGTGGTTTGTATCAAAATAAAGCGCTTTTTTCTGAAGATTTTAGAATTTTGCGTTGCATAATGGTGTTGACCATCTACTTCTCACGTTATTCACATAAAAACGCAATAGATGATTACCACCCCGCAAGCATATATCTAGGAATGACCACCCGTGCACATCCGCGGCGTATCTTGGGTTTGCGATGCAACCTGATTTTGTTCCTATATTTGCAATGTTGACATCAATGTCTATCGTCCATGTGGATTTCATGCATTGTAGCCTCGTTATGAAGAAATGACCAGTAGAATATTGTCTAAGCCTTGCACTTTTTTAGACGACTTGCGTTATTACATAAAAAGTGGATGAACTAGTGGTGCGCCCCCCTTAAACTTTTGGAGGGACGATCGAACTGGTGGTTGTGCCACCTTGTGTAACGGTAATATTATAGCACTATGCGAATGGGAGACCAAATTTCAAATTAAAGGGAGTACTTTGTGATACGGCCAACATCACCTCCCCGACTTGCCATCATTAGTATCATCATCAATCGTTGGTTCCTGAACGTAGCCTATGGGATTTGTGAGGGAATTTCAACATTTTAAAAAAAGTTAAATTTATACAGTTGTATAGAGTTTTTTTGTGCTAATAGTGCTTTTAAAAGTGTAATTTTGTGATGTGGGACTTGGGGAAATTAAGTGATTTTTCTCCCCATTGTAAATTTGTCGATAGTCAATGGTGCAAAATTCGCAACATTTTGATGTGTGGTAACATTTTGTGCCTTTAAATGCAATAGATTTTTGATTTTATTTAAATCTAGTACGTGTAAAGGTTTTTAATATAACATGCTCATGACATGCGTTATAACGCCAAAACATGATTCATTAACGATTGACCGTGCAATTCCTTTTTAAGGATGTTTATTCAGAAGAACAACGCAACAACTGCAAAGTAGGTAAGGAAAGCGGCGGATCTAGGTTTCTTGGGTTCTGGGTGTCGAATCTGGCTCTACCGTGCGCTTAACAAAGATGGAAACATATAAACCATCTATTCGTTAAATGGCTGTACTAAAAAGGAATAAAATTAAACCGACACCCTGACTTTTGATGTAGCAAAACTGTAATAATCTACTAATACATGTATAGAACATTTTATTTAGATATTTCCTCTCATCTCAGCTACCTAAAATAAATAACCGAATACAAAACAAACACCATTAGCGCCAAGTGCGAATTCATATAATGCCAATAAGAATGAAGCTGTTGAGGAGAAAAACTGATACTGAAAAATTTGTAAGGTTTTGATGAGTGTGCGGGAAAACTATAGAGTAAATACTGCCATAAATCTAAAAAATGCCAGATGCTAAGTAGGTTCCATACCGTCTATTAATTATGTGCGTTTATTTTGATGGTTTCCTTATTTTTTATCCTTTGTATTTGTTTTTTATATGTTTTCTTCTCCTTGGAATTTAGTTTGTTATTTCAGTTTTTTTATATA
>JAMKCH010023096.1:0-20357 GCA_023653785.1 Ophioderma brevispina
ATTAGGGGTTCCTTCATTGTGTGAATATGTCAAAGGTCATGGACCAGGTCAAAGGTCTCTGAGTTCATGTTCCAGTTCCGTTTGGTTAGGGTTTTTTTTTGTTTGCATCTCCTTCGAAAAGTTTAAGTCCGTTTAAACCAAACTTGGGTGAGTTCAAATAGGGTTCCTTCAATAGTGGATGATGTCAGGTCATGGACAAGGTCAAAGGTCAACTGAGTCATGTTCCAGTTTGTTTGAGTTTTTGTTTTTTTCTGGTCATCTTTGAAAAGTGAAGTCCGATTTCAACCTAACTGGGTCAAGGTGCAATACGGGTTTCCTTCATATGTTGTTGAGGTCCAAAGGTCCCATATCAAGTTCAAAGGTCATCTGTCGTCATTTTCCCCCTTTGGTTTAGGCTTTCATTTTTTTCAGAATTGCTACATGTTCTAGATATTATTCCATGAGAACAATTTATGATTTTGATGCCCTGAACTGACAGCTGTGCCAACTTACCACCTTGTGTATACTGCCATCTTGCCATGGGGATCGCGCAAGTTAACTTGCTGTATTTTTAGATCCATTGACCCCCCATTTTAAGAACCATTTCATTTCCAGAGACCCTACTTTTCCATGTCCAAACCATATTCTACCAAATTTCTTTCAAAACTTCCTCAAAAAGTAGCTGGAATGAGAATCGCAGCTTATTTTCTGAAATTTTCTGAAAACCTAGTTTCGGAGACCCATTTTTGGCCTGGAATCACCCCCTCCTAGTTTCGGAGACCCGAAGGACATTTTTGGCCTTGAATCACCCCCCCCCCGCCGTACAGGTTTAATTTAGAAAGCCAGAAAACCAAATTGACAGAACCAAAGACCAAAAGTTGCAGGTAAAAGCTCCTGTAGACAAATTTTATGAGTATTTGAGATGGCACCGCCGCACTGTTTTTGGGAATTTTTTTCACTTTAAGTGTGGTGGTAGACATTGCCGGAAATATGAAAATCCTGAATTTTTGAGCGTCATAGTCCATTTCGTTTTTCCCGCTAGAGCAATTGTAAATTTAGGGGGGTCCCAAATAAAAGAAAAAAAGTGTGCCACCCAATGTGAACGACTATGTTTGAGAGGGTCACAGATTAGTAAAAATGGAGCCCTCCAAAACTTTGAAAATCACTATCTTAAATGCCGTACTCTTTTTAGAATTCAAATATCAGGAATTCATAGCGTGTTCACTTTTAGAGTTAATGAGGCCTAAATTGCGCCTTGTTCATTTGGGGGCCAAATCTGGGGGTATAACTTCCCAAAGAGAACATTTTTATTGTCCATATTTTTGGGGTCAATCAAGGTACATAGTAGAACTTTAACCAATTAACCAATACAATTAGAACACATTAAAAAGTATAAACTTGTGAGGTACAGGCCTTGAAATTGGTAATTGTACTTTTTTTTTGAAACACTTTTGACCCCCCTGAAAACCAATGTTTACATTCGACCCGCCCCTCTGCTTCCCAGATATGTTTGAAGATATATCATTAAACAACTTTCCCTAAGAACCGCTTGTCTTTATTTTTTTCACAACCAATACCCTAAGTTACCAACACAGGTATTACGTGACCCCAGTCATTGTACGTGCACAGCGTATATCACCATATAACATTCTATTGGGATATCAGCCAAAAGTATCTTTGGGCAGAAAACAATGAAGACTCGAGACACAAGTTGATTCTTTAAGAATAGTTCCTTGATTATGTATCTTCAACATATCTGAAGTAGAGGGTGATTATATTCAACATTGATTTTTACGGGGGCCAATACATGTCAAATTGCAAAATAGGATTTTTCAATATTTGTTTAGAGTTCTGACCCCCCCCCCAAACTTGTTCCCACATGAAGATATTGCATTTCTACACCAAAGAACTTTTAAAGTATAGGAGCGATCACATTTTTGATGCCAGATTGAATTCTACAACCAAAAAAATTCCCAGATAGTGATTTTCAGAGTTGGGAAGGTTCCATTACAAGTTCTGGCCCTTCAAATTGGTCTTTTGCATCACACACATGTATTTGAATTCTGAATGCTCCTGCGGGAAATCGAACTTGTATGAAGCTCAAAATTTCAGGATTTTTCATTTCTCATCAATATCTATCAATCACTCACAACTCACACACACCTCTGGAGGTAAGGCCAGCACCTTGATGCTCTCGTTCAGTAATTTTTTAGCAGGCGCACAAGAACGTAGCCAAAAACGCGGTAATGATGCGAGCGCTTCAACATCCATATAACATCAATATGCCAAGCGCATACTACCTGGTTCAATTGTCGAATTGAACCCAGGCATCACCCAATAAATTGCTTTACATGTTTCACACTCTCTTTAAGAATTTACTATCTTAGATCATAAAGATGATCAGTTTATAATTTTCTGTCGTGCATGACAGAAATCAAAGCATGCTTTTCTATTGGGATGAGTGGCATGCAGGAAAGTTCAAAACATGATTTTTTTTGGTTTTTTTTACTAGTTTCCATAAAATTTATGGAGATATATCTCCTAATGAAATCCACAACTGGCGCCAATATATACCAATTTCTGATTTTGTTTTTCCTTTCGCTGTGAGATTGAGGATGAGCATTTATAAGGAACTTAAAGGTGCTTGTTCCAAAATCTCTATTGTGTTTTCTCTACATATAGAGAGCCTGGCACTTGCACGTAAGCCCTATCAAGTAGGTGGGAACAAGCTTGTGTTTTTTGATGGAAAGCAATAATGCACTATTGCAATCCTATTCAATACTGTGCTAAATGATGGTTAACCACTAAATGACAGTTTCTTCTATATCTTTTGATAATGAAATGGATTTGAGGGCTGACATTTTCAGACGATCTAAGAGAAAAATATGGCCTTCATCTGATATCAAAATCGATACTACTTCCGGTAATCAGGGGGTCTTAAAGATGATCCGACAGCACCTTTAACTATAAATAAAGGTCTATGGCCTGTGCCCAAACATGCATACCAGTAACTATATCGTCCAGAAAAATGAAACTTACCAGTATCAATCAAGATTGATTTAGATACTCTGTACAAAGAACTTTGAAATTATAAAATAGGAACATATACACCAAATTGTGCATTTTGTCTTAGCCCATGAGGGCTTTATTTTTTTTTTTCGCATACTAATACATAACAAGTACTACCATAAATTGGTGGCATCTAAACCAATTTGGTAATAGAAACCTTACCTTTATAGGGCTTGCCTTTAATATTTACAAAGTTATAACATGAACTTGTTTAACAAAATACACAACTCCCCTTATCTCTTTGAGGTGTACCACCTTTCTTACAGTATCTCCGATTGGCTTATTTTGTAAAGTCATAATCTCAGAGTAACCAATCAAAATAGAGTAAATAAAAAAAAAAAGGGTGTCACAGCATCCAGTGGTGGTAAAAACAATTTATTTAATACATAGAATTAATTTTTAATTAGGTTTTTAATTCTATGTATTAAATAAATTGTTATTACCCTCATTGGATGTTGTGACACACTTTTTTTGTCCCCGCCGAACGAAGTTCGGGAGGGGACTATAAAATGGGCTCCGTCCGTATGTCCGTGTGTCCGTATGTATGTCCGTATGTCCGTGACAAAAATGTTAACCCTGGAACATTTGGGCATATCTTTTTTTCTGGATGAGCTAGAGTAGCCAAACTTTGGTATATTGCAGAAGGGGAAACCCCCTACTAACCATGTAAGTAATTCCCCCAGGGTCCTCCCCTGGGTCTGTCAAGGGGTAGAGGAAAAAGGTCAATACTGCACAGAAAATGTAAACATTTGGCCATATTGTGTACAATTTATCTGGAGTTCCATAAAGGCTACGATGATGTACCTTGGTGGAAAGAAGCGGGTTGATGATTTCTCGACCTGATTAGATTTTGGGCGTAAAATATGCTAATTAAGTATCTAATTTGCATAATTTAAGAAAATTTTCTTGCAAGGCTTGTTTTCAAGTTATCTGGAGTTCTGTAAGGCATATAATGATGTAACTTGGTGGAAGGAAGCGGGTTGAAGAGTTCTCGACCTGATTGTATTTTGGGCATATTTCGGGCAAATTACATATGCAAATGAACTAATTAATATGCAAAAATCGGCAAAATTCCTATATTTTTGAAACGGTGCACCGGATACGCAAAATTCCTTCACTGCATGAAAGCATATCATGGTGCGCATCTACTTTGCCATTTGAAAGTGTGTGATATATGCGGCTCAGGTATGCAAATTAGCTAATTAAATATGCATAATTGCTGTATCGATAAAACGGTATATCGGATATACAAAATTCCTTCGCTCATATTGTTCATATTGTAGACATACATTGTAGTTGCATTTATCGCATGTTAGTGATCGCGACATTCGGCGGGGACATATTTTACGCATCGCGTAAATCCGAGTTCGCCTTGTTGTATTTACTCTGTATCCCATGTTGGTGTGTCACTCTTGTATCCTTTTGGATCCATCCTTGGTACCCTGCTGGACAGTTGGAATAGATTTTGTCAGTTTTTATCAATCAAAATAGAACTTACATTATATGTGCACGTTTAAGCTTTTCTTGACATGTGTCTGATTATATCGTATAGTTGGGTCATTTGGAGCAATTCTGTGACCGTGGAGAGCAGAGCATCATTTCTCAGTAGATTTGTCTTCTCAGTAGATTTGTCTTCTATGAAGGTTAATGAACATATTTAGTGGGGTGCCCCTTGTGAAAGTGTGAGTGGAATCCAGGAGGGGAAAAAATCACAATACAGGGGTCAAAAGTGCAAAATGCTATTGCTGTAAAAAGGTAACCAAAGTGTCCGTCTTGTTACAAGGATTAAAAAAAGGTATAGTTTGTACTACTTGCAACGTACAGTTATGGAGATATAAGACAAAAATTGTCAAAAGTCAAAGGTCATCACAAAAGGTTGAATCTTAAATATTGCTCCGATTTCTTTAAAAATGTGCTCAAATTGTTCATCTTTCCTCAAAGACTGCAACAAAAACATTTTGCACCGTCTAACATATTTAAAAAAATTCGGAGATCAATAGAGGTCAATGGGGTTGACCTTGTTTGTCATTTATCTCGATAAACAAATACAAATGGGAGTGCCACTACCTTTGCTGCAATCCCTGTGGAAATGTTAACAATTTGAGACCATTTTAAAGAAATCAGTGCAGTATTAAAGTTTTGACCTTTGGTGATGACTTTTGACATCTGACCATTTTTGTCTTTTATCTCCATAACCATACGTTGAAAGTAGTACAAATACTTTCTTAGAAGGAAGAAAGTTCAAAATATTACTCGCCAAACTATAGCGATCAAAGGCCAAAGAGAGAAAAACTGAATACGGAACGATGCAGTAAATCCTCAGAAGTTTCACTCATAATTCCGACTTTGACGGGGAAAGTAGTCATCAATGATAGATTGGTTTATTTGCTACACCTATCTTTATGATTGCGCATGTGGGGACATTTTTGTAGCTTTTACACATGTAATACAAATTTCCAATGATTCAACAACATGGCTGTTTCTCAAATATTCTGACATCACCCAACGTCATTTAATGAGCAGCCCTCTATTGATTCAGGCAGCGAATTTTCCTACACAGTTTTGTAAGTGTAGGAAGAAGTTTCAATATAGATAAATGGTGTGAGATATGTGCACATGGCATATGTGAGAAATCAATTTGTACCTTTAATGATAAAGGCTTGATATTAGAAACTTCTGAATATAGTTCATTATAAGCATGTGTCATATTTTCAGAACCTCTCGCAAGTGTTTCCAAGCTAGCAGTTTATTGTTCAGTGGACTGGGTCTTTAGAGAAATTTGTTTACTTGAACTTGTGGTCATAGCTGTGCGTATGTTTCGTCCAGGTCTTCTGAGTGAAGGGCAGCAGCAGAAAGTCTTGTAGAATGCTTGACGGTATTGACCATTAAACACATTGTACAGAAGTGGATTGATTGATGAATTCAACAAATATAGAGCTCTTCCTACCCAGAGAATGGTACTATAAGTTTTGAAGTCTGATATCAGTTGTTCTCCACTTGCTAAAAAGTTTAGAAGGTAAAGCACAAGGATTTGAATTGGCATTTGACAGAGAAGATACACGCACAGATTTGCAATTAACATCCAAGCTACTCGATTACGACTCTTTTGCACATTAATTTGAGCATCACGATTCTGATGACTATGGTGTTTAGCTGACGATTTTCGAAGTGTAATAATAATGCTTGTAGTCATAAAAATTCCCATAGTCGCAGTTAAAATGAACAAGACAAAACTCAGTGCTTCATTCATAACATAAATCTGAAATGTGTGATAGTAACAGATAGAAATCTTAGTTAGGAGCAAACTATCCTCTTCCAACTGAACACACTCTCTGCTTAGTTCTCTTTCATTAAAGTTTGAGAATGCCACAATGAACGATGCAATCCAAACAACTACTACCATTCGGTTAGCATGTTTTTTGCCTTTAATGGAAAGATGTTTTATTGGATAACATATTGCCAAATAACGCTCAAACAAAACTAGCGAGATCAGAAGTATAGATGCGTAGTGTAGAGCGTGAATTGCTATGCTAAAAGCCTGGCATTTAATGACTGAGGTAGATGGAAAGCCAAGATTCACTGGAGCCTGAAAATAAATCATTGTGTACCTTGCGACGCCAATGATGAGCAGGGAGATATCTGCGACAGCCAGGTTTGCAAGATAGAAATTTGTAATGGTTCGCATCTCTGGGATGTAATACAAGACCCAGAGGAAGGCCGCATTACTTATCACGCCGAAGAAGGAAACCAGCGGAACTATAATGGTGATGAAAATGGTCTGGCTGGTAGTGAACAAATATGCCGATGCATCTTTATAAATCAAAATGATGTCACAGTCCTCTGTGTTGTTAAACTCTGTTTGGTTTGTAAAGCCTTCCATGATATTGGAGTTCCAACTTCTATCAGTGTATACAATGCTTCCCACGTCTAAGATAGCTTTGTATGCCTTTTTTGCATGCTGTACTCTATATATTCCGATACCATCTGGAAAGTACAATATTTTTTTATTGTGAAGGACACAATTAAACAGAGTTACATTTGATGGTAAGGATTATGTTTTTAAATGGAATTACTGTGACACATCAGATGGTATTTTTTGAAATTCATATTTAAAAATTAATTGGTTGCCCTGTACCTCAACTCAACATAAAAAGTGGTAACCATGAGAGTTCTAAATTTCGCGGAAAGGGGGTATATTTTTTACTGTCATCGAGGACCGCGAAATCATGAAAAAAGGGTATTCTGAGCATCCCTCCGCGAAATTTAAAAAAAAAGGGTATTTCACAGAATTGGTCGTGGTTGATCGGTCTTCAGCCTGCATCCCGGCCTGCATCCTCTGGCATGTACATCGATTCCGCCCTAATTGTCGATCCAACAACAAGCAGAAGGCAGACACAAAGTAATGTGGATACTTGTATGTTTTGTTCTTAGTTAATATGTTAAATTATAAGAGTCATTGAAAAGGAGTGTCTGAAAATCTTGTCATTGAAAACCTTGAAATAGGGGGTATTTTTAACCCTAATTTTGTCATCGATTTTGCAAAAAAAGGGGGTAAAATCAATGAAAAATCATTGAAAAGGGGGGTTTTGAAAAAATGAAGAACTCACATGGTTACCACTTTTTATGTTGAGTTGAGGGACCGGGATTGGTTGTTACATGATAGTTTCTGCCAATTACAGATAAAAGAGCTCCTCAATTATGCCGCCTGACTTGAACATCCATTTAAACTACTGTCATCATGTTGTATCTGTCTTTAAACAATTTAAAAAAAAAGTTGTTGCCATATGGCTTTTGTTGAAACCGATAAAATGGTATTAAGTGGCTTCAATTGGTTGGTTTGAGTGCATCTTTGATCACCTATTTTAACCCCTTGGGCACTACCACCCATGATACAGTCTGTCTGATTGGCTCATTACAGGATACTACATGAGATGGCCCTCTGAGTAACCAATCAAAATAGTGCTTCTACCATTATTCATTTTCATTGTTCATCGTTTCATTTTTAACTCAGTTTTTCATACCAATAAAATATTAAACAAAAATTATTAGTTGATCAGTTCCAGGTGCCCACACTTGTGTTCCTTTGTAAGCTCACTATCAAATTACGATTACACAAATGGTCTATTTACAGTTGAATTTAAGTTGATGGTATTCATTTAACTCCATATTTACAGAAATGCACAATTTGAACTTCATTGTTCTTTTTCCATTAAAGGCTGACTCAGAGATTTCCCGATGAGGGCGCACTGAATTTTCAAACATATCGTGTTTTTTGCATATACATAATGCTTGTCCACATACCAATCACTGTGTGAAATAACTAAGCCCAAATCAAAGTCCTTCATGTAGAAAATCAGAGCTTTGTTATAAAATTCCGGATCCGGAATTTTCATTATACACGATATCCTATGGCACTGTTATACTGTGCATTAATGTTTACAGCATGAAAATGGAAAATGTTTAGTTCTAGATGACTATTTTTAATTACTACTAAATACTACACCAAAAAATTTATATTTCAAAATCTCTGAGTCAGCCTTTAAGCAATATATGACATAAAATACAATCCAGTATTAGTAATAGTGTAAAGAAAAGTTTATACAGGTAGGTTTAAGTGAAGAGACTTTAAACTTTTTTAATTTACAATCAATAACAATTATGTAAGAAGAAATAAATTAACTATTACATTATTGATAAATAAGGTGCAATCCCTGACTTCTTTACATTATCACTCATGATCTTTGTTTGTCAGGTGATTTGCAGCTTAACCATGATAACACAGTTCTACTCACTTTGTCTCTGGACAGGAATAACTAAGGGCACATTCCCACTATGATGTTTGGTACCAGGACGTGGTACTTGATGCTACATCGAGCCCACTTCCTTGCCTAGTGGGAACGCGTTTTATGTGGACTCGGACCTACATCTGAGATCGGGTCCGAGACCACCTTGGGTAGGTAGTCTCAGTACTAGGACGTGGTACCAAATGCATAGTGGGAACGCGTTTGTACATCGTAAGTGGGCCCGGCTCACATATCACCGCAGAAACCACTGCCTTGGCTGTGAGCAAGGACAAAATTATCGTAAACAAAATCTGTATTTTTCTACATTGAATTCACAAAATATACCCTCTTTTGTATCATATATTTCATCAAGTATAAAACACGATACTTGAGGAGATTTTGTTAGCGATAAGAGAAGCGGTGAAAAAAGCTGGCTGACGGACATCTATAACATGTAAAGTCAATGGGACTTCCGGGTTTACGATGAATCTGAAGAAAATTTTATATGATCATGCCGATTCATCAAAATGATCAGAATAGTAGGACGATGCTTTTGTTCGACAATCAACATGTTTTACATCAACATTTTCATCAGAATCCTATTTGTTTCCATTCAAGTATCACACAAGGAACAGAGCAGATCAATTTAAAGGAACAACATCTGGGTAAGTGGGCCCGATACTACATCAGCGTTTGGCACGGATGGGAGTCACATACTATATCTCGACAGTGAGAACGCGAAATCAATGTGGGCCGAGCCCACTTCTATGTGAACTCGGACCTAGGTCCGAGCACACTTGTTTACAGTGGGAACACGACCTTAGTCCAGTGGTAGAAGCATAAACCTTGCATTTAACCTTGATGGTTTCTAGGTAACCAATGCTTTGAGGTAACATTGACCTGCTGATTTCAATTCTTGATGATGCAACTTTGGCATCCTTGAGCATTTTGAGATATGGAAAAGGGTAAATTAACATTGGTCTAATTTGTAAACATTTTATAAGGGATTAAAGGGTGCATAGATATGTTCATCTGGTTCTAAGGATTGAAAAAAAGGGCTAGTTTGCTGTATCTAGAACAATTACTTTTTTTACACAGTAGGCTTAAAATGGTTCAAGGTCAACCTGGGCTAAAAATTTATAATGAACATATTTCTCTCAAAATGGGCTCAAATTCTTCATGCTTATAGATACTAATGTAGAATAAATGTTATGTGATTTGTTTGAAATTGGAGATATAATTGAGGGGGAAATAGTGGTGAGATCCACAATTTTCCCATTACGTTTTATACTTACCGACTTCAGTAACATTTTCGCTATTTCCCCTGGATACCAAGCCTTATTGCCCATCCCTACTCGCCCCATTATCCCATCAACCTTGTCTGCCAGTTCATTTCGGGCGCTTCAACAAAGAACTTGCTAAGGCCAAAAAAAAATTGTTTAATTGTCCATAGATGACTTTTTAGAGTTGGGTCGGTCGGTCGGATGTACAGAAAGTATTGTTGCCCCCTATGACCTAATTCAGTGACCTTTATACACGATGGGAAAATTATTTCAGAAAGGCAAGTGCTTTAGGGTCATAGGCTATACATAGCCTAAGGGCTGATCAATGCTGCTTGCACTGTTGATGTGTGCATAGAGAGTAGCAATCTAAATAATATTTTGCTGTGTTTTTAATATTCACAAACCTCGCTGGGTATTTAAAAATGACAGAAAGGAAGGGGAAGAAGACAAACTAGAGCACTGAAGAAGAAAAAAAATAACCATAAAGTCGAGAAATGAATATTGAAGGATGGTTTGTATGCCCTCCTTACTTCAAAACTGTTCCACAGTTGATAACAAGGGTGAAAAGCTCATGGAACAATAACCCAAATGCAAATGTAAACAATGGTCGATTCTTATTGAACTGGCTGTATGTCAAAGGTTATTGACCTCCAAGGGGACAATACTTTCAAATAATAATTCCAAAATGTTCCAAAAGTTTGTCAGTTCATCAATAATACTTCAGCATTTGTACACAATATTGGCTTTGTTCCCTATGTTAATTATGTAATAAGTGAGGGGGTGACAATACTTTCTGTACACGGTATATATTGAAACATGTTTGTTTGTATTAATAAAGTTAATCAAACACTAAAAATCAAGTTGATTCTTACTCAAAAATGCATCTTTGTACATTATGAAACCCAACTAACATGCTAAGAAACTGTTTAAACATCATCTTTTTTACGTTTCAGAAAGTTAAAATTGAAAAAAAAAACTTCTTAGGAATTTTTCAAAATTTTTAATAGGGTCGGTATTCTTTTGCACAGTAAAAGGAAAAAAAAAAACCTTTTTCCTGATTTCCAAAATTAGGGTCAGTAGGATGAACACAAATTTTTGGGGGGCCTAACAGCGTTACGAGAAAAAATGCCGGGCCTGAAATCGAACTTTTATCCACAAGTTCCGATGAAAACATCTGAAAAATGGAATATGGTATCAACACTCTGGCCTCTGTTAAATATCTTTGAGATGATTAACATAAAGTAAATGTATATTTCCTGTTGTAACATTCCCATATGGATATTTGAAACCAATTTGAAACATATAAATGTTTATCCCATGATGACCTTGAACAGTTTTGGCTTGTCGTGCAAACCAAAAGGTGGTAGATATAGGAAACTATACCTTTTTTTTAATCCTTAGAACCTGATGAACAGGTCTATACACCTTTTAACCCCGAGTGAAATATTTACAAAATTTTCCCATGTTACTTTACCCCCTTCCCTATCTCAAAATGCTCATGGATGAAAAAGAAGTTGCATCACCGAGATTTGGAATAAGCAGGTCAATGTTGCCTAGAAACCTTCAAACATTTTGTGCAGACTCTTTTGCAAGGTCTTATGGGCCTACTGCAGGACTATAATGATGTTAATGCATTAGAGGTCTCTTACATTTACATCATGTCATTAAAGCGGCACTGGCACATTTTCACAAAATATGAAATTTCTTCAATTTGCTCTCAAATGATAGTCTAGGCCATTGGAAGAATAGAGATATCATACATTTTACACATAAAAATAACATACTCAAAAACAGATATGGACGTTAATAAGAGGTTAAAGACATCCAGGTAATTTGTAGTTAACTTTCAAGTTTTACAGAAATTTAATCAACAAATGTGTATATTACATGAATATCATAGACTCGTACTCATTGATATTAAAACCACAAAGGTCACAGACCGGTCAAACAGGGTGCATGCCATGGGAAACATGCATACGGCGAGCGTTTGCTTGTGTTAAAGGCCCGAGTTTCCGTCGTCTGCTGAATTAATGTCCCTGGCGACATTAATTATAAAATTGTTCTGCTTACCCATAAGGACGCTGATTTGGGCTTAATAATTTCGTGTGAGGGCTAATGTATATGAAAGCTTTACAACCATCCAAAAATATTGATTTTGAAAAATCTTGAGGATGCACTCTTTTTCAAATGTGCCAGTGTCTCTTTAAGTCTCAATTGAATCCTTTGTAAGTTAAGAGACATCTTAAAATCCAGTTCACCAAAATGATTTACATTCTCTACCCTTCATAAATAACAGGGATTTACAACAGGGACCCTTCCTAAAGTTAGGCCTAAAAAAAAATGTTTGTTTGCCCTTTTGGCCTGAAAATCGGGAGGGTCGGTTAGTCGATTTTTTTTAAAATACAAGACAGGAGAAATGCAATGGCATCAAATTTTATGTTATCTAAACAAGTTTAATGTCTTTCAAAATGACATTGATTCACCGTGACCAACATTCTGCCAATACCTTTTCCAACTGTAGCACGGAATACTTTGTATCTAGTAAGTTCTGGTACAAACTATCAAATGTCGCATCCAAATTGACAGATGCGACATGGTAAAATACAACGTAAGCACCGTATTTTGCTGTGAAACGCACAGCATAGCTGTCAGGTGCCATCTTTAAATCACACGCAAATTTGACAGTATTGTACCACGTATTTCATGGACGATTATTAAAAATATCTAACAATGTGTCAGAAATATTTTATGGAAACACCCTTTATACCAGAAGTTGCAAACCCATCCTTTTGTCGAGTCGCCATTCCATGTACAAAACACACACCTATCGATGGTGGTCGAATTCAGCTACTCTACCTCTACAGAACAGCGCATTTCTAGTATTGTTCTAAAACGTAGCGTTTTCCATTCAAAATTCTAAAACCGCCGCCCGGTCACAATTTGACACCTCAGTCATTTTGTCTTGACCCGTTGTGTCTACAAAATAAGCGGGGCTAAGGTCAATAATGTTGTCAATAATACTAATCCGTGCCCTGATTGGTTAATTATATAATTATAATAATTTATGTTCAATAACATTTTATCCAGTAATAAAGTCTGAAGGCTTTTATCCAACAATTGTAGGTACAGTATTTTAATGTTTTGTATCATGAAAGCGACACGTTTTTTACAAAATTTACTCATTTCTAGGAAGCTTTTTCTAGTTTGCCGTTCATATTAAAATTTGCATCATGGGGAGAAGTTTTGTTGTGTTTTTATTGATACCCCCTGTATATTGGTACTATGAATCCTGTATACACGAATCCGACGGGGAAGCCTCGAAAGGACACCCTCTAGTCGCCACCATTACTGGGGGCATCCTGGCCGCCAAACACACACAGTACAATCACGGGGAAGCCGCATATGGCCTTTTAACGTGCTTAAGAACGGAAAATAATAAGAGATTTACAATACCTTTTTCGCAATGTTTTAACATTTTTCACCATTTATTCCATGGATTTTATGGAAGAATGATGTAAGGGATGGCCTAAACTGAATTCCAGGATAAGTGTCTTATTGTGGTTGTAAAAATTGAAGGGTATCCGCCCACTTTGCGGGACTGAGAACAATGAAACGATTATGGGTAGAATACGTTGTTAAAAATTGGTAACAACAGCCGCGTGAGAAAAATTATTTTTAAGTAAAATTCAAACCATCCAAAACAAAAATAAGTAACAACAGAAATGTGCTATCTATTCCATGTACGTGAAAAATTGAATAGTTCCCAAAGACCGATCATATTGTGAAAAACGTGACATCTTCCGATGAGGGTTGTTGATGTTTTAGAAGGACGCTTCCGTGCCATATGTGATCGATTCGGAGATCTGAACAAAAATTACAAACATTAGTCTCGTTTGTGCATGGAATGTGCTCCGCCTGGACTATCAGTACACGTGAAAAATGACCGGCGAGTTACAATGGGGTATAGATGAAAGGGAACGATGATGTTTTGGTTTTACTGCTACAATGTAGTGAGGTAAATTTTACCATGTTTTAAAATGGAATTTGTAAAAAAACAATCGTATTTAAAGCCAAACTAAATGAAATAATTAAAAATAAAATAAGTTAATTCCACTTCATTAGAAGCGTGGCAGATTCGGTGGTTTTCCATTGGGAACCGATGCATCTGGTACGGCTGCAGACATTCACATTCTTCGTGTCATTGGCGAGTGAATTCACAGCGGTTCGTTTCCATATTTGTACTTTTTCGATATGTGTGCACCAAGAAATTTACATTTTTTCCTGAGCCGCCCATGATGATATTACAACGGATAACAGTGAAATAGTTGTTGATTTTTGCCGTCAGAACTGATCAAAATTATCGCTTTTTGTAGTAAACTTAAAGCGTAAATGCGGTGTATAACAAGAAATGCAAAGATGCCCCCCCCAGTCATGGCGGATGGTGAGTGCGCCGCCCACGACGTAGGGCGATCATAGTCGCATCGGATTTGTGTATATTGATCGCATTTCTTTTGTCATTTCGCCCTGGCAGTGATTATTACTTGATTCGGCGTGATATAGGAGCTGGGACAAGTGTTGGGTCATATCCATTAGGGAAATAGGGAAGAAGCATATAATCTATCCAGAAATCATTTTCGTGCCTAACAATCGATAGTGACTTGAAAGGAAAAGGGCCAAGTACAAACATTAATTTGTTTACTGGACTTTTCTGAATTGATATTTTGGTAAGTTTAATACAAACGATTTATAAATCATTCACATCACTTCACTGTATACACGATGTTTAGAAATTAAACGCCTTCAGATTTATTAAAATAGTCTTCACCATGTTCACTGTATCCCCGGGGAGCCATATTGAAAGAATTTGTAGGCGGTAGGCCTACAGAGCACTATACACGTTTGTGTACACTGTAGGTCTTCTACACTGTTCCTAAATGTACAATGACAAAGTAATTGACCAAATTCTCTAGACCAAAGAAGCTTAAAGAAGTTTAATTTAGGCGACATTAATTACAAGGACTAGTTGTGTTTGAGTTTTTAATGTGTTTAGGCCAAAATTTTCAGAACTACGTTGGACCATTAAGAACTACGTTGGACCATCTATTGACTATTGTATATGTATTGGATTGTTATTTAGGTAACAATATGAAAGTAAGGATGAAGCCCATATCCACCTGTGTGGACAGCGTGAAGTCTATTGTTACCAGATTCAGTATTCAATAGCGCACCTGCCTTATACAGTAGTATTTCACATTTTAACGTACGTTAATTTTACCAGTGACTCGCTATGTTTTGACCACTGCACATCGTATGGACGCTAGAGCACACAGTGTTAAGCACCCCTCACAAACATCTCCTCACCATAAAAAAGTACAGGTTGTCCCTATATCAGAGCGAAATCGAGTATAGAGATGTTAGCTCATTATATTGGCAGGCTTTTTGAGTGTATTACCAATCTGGTTGCATATTGGGCAGTATCATGAAACTTCTGAGGTAGAAGTGTTTATGTAACTCATGTCCATACTGTGTAAGTTTCTTGCGATTGCTTTTTGTGCTTTGTTGGCAAGATCTAATGGGAATCGCGCGAACAAATATTGTAGAATGCTGGTGGTATTTAAATATTACTCATATCGTAGAGAACACGATCAAACTTCATCGCCACTGGTTCCGATGATGGAAGAGCCGGCACTCATTAATGGCATGGTGACGATCATATTTTTATATACAGCTTGGGAAGATTTTGGGAATTCGGCAATGTGTTCATGATGTTCGACAGACTTTTCAGACCTCAGTGTCAGAAATTATGTGCAATGATAATGGGCAAATTCTAGATGGTCTCACTATCGGAAAGTTTTGAAACAAATTCCAAATCAACTTGCCGTTTGTGAGTGGTGGACTGGTGTTTTTGTTAGTAACATTGCGGCAAGTGAAATTGAGGGTTCAAAAAGTAACTTCTAAATAATCTTAGATTATGCGTGATATTTTGACCAGTGAGATGTACTATTTGTTTCAGTGTCAACTTTGGTCAATTTGAACACACTGTCTCATCTATGCAGGGTGAATTTAGTTTACTATGTTGCCATTGCAAATATGCATGGCTATTTTTTAGGCAGTGGAACCAAGGTTTGAATTGGGAAATGCCATGAGGAGTATTTTTGCTGTCATATATATGCGCAGAACCGTGTTTCACTCAGCAGGGTCCGTTGCGGCGCGTCAAGCCGGGATGCAGGACATTGTACAATGTACATAACAAAGATTTATGAATTGGTTGGTTCATTTTAAACTTAGGTCATCAGCCATGGCTGGTCGAATGCTTAAATAGCCAAAGGCCTTCTGGTTATTTGCATAATAGGATGTACTACACAGGCACGATTTATGCATGTGTGAGAACCTTGTGCATTTCTATAGAGTTGTTTGTTTGTGTAGAGGGAATAGTTGTTGAATTAACAGATTAAGGATGAGAGCTCTCCTACCAGGGAGAGGACACGTTAACAAATTCCGTAAATTATGGGGAAATTTCTGGCAGCAGGATTTTCAGACATTTTAGGGTAAATTTACAGAAATTCTGTCAATTTACAGGAACTTACAGTATTTTACAGAAATTTGTTTATTTTTTTTATTTTTTTTAGTATTTTCCCCCCCCCCTAGAATTTTTCTGTATTTAAACTTACGGAACCAAAAAAAAAGTCCGGAAATATTGCTGCCAGAAATTTGAAATATTTCGTAAATAACTTTTTTTATGTTTTTTGTTTTTTATTGTATTGTTTTCCTCAACAGATTTCCGTAAATTACGGAAAACTCGTTTTCTTAATGTAAGGGAAATTTTAACAGTGTACTGTGATTTTTGAAGTTGAATCAAGTCTGCTCCACCTTGTTAAAGGTTAAGGAGACACAAGAAATTGGAATTGAGAAGATACCCACAAGTGTTAAATATTAAACATTAACATCAAGCTAAGCTATTCGATTTTGAGTGTTGTGCATATTTTGTTGTCTGGTCCCGATGGCTGTGGTGCTACTGATGATTTGTGGAGGGATTGTTCATGCGTGCTGTCATGAAAATCCAAAAGTTAAAGAACAAGGTAAAACTCAGGGCCCCTCATTCATAACATAAATTTGAATGTAACCAAATGAATTATTTTAGTTATGAGTGAAACATTCTCTTTCAACTTGTTACACTTCTACTTAGTTCATCTGTCATACAAAGTTGCAGAATGCCACAGGAAGTGATGCAATCCAAACAGCTAGCATTTGGTTAGCGGTTCTTTATCCTTAGTGAGAAGATGTTTTATGGATAGCGATAGCCTATATGTTAATGGACGTGGTCTCAAAGAAACTTGTTGACCTGAACTCACTTTCACATTTTAGCTGTGGGTATTTCTTGCTGAATGTTTCTTCATGAGGAGATGTGAGTGAAGGGCGGAGCAGAAAAGTCTTGTAAGAATGCTTGACGGGATTGGAGTATTTAACATATTGTAGAGAAGGGATTGATTGACGAATTCAACAGATATAGAGCTCTTCCTACCCAGAGAATGGTACTATAAGTTTTGAAGTCAGGTATCAGTTGTTCTCCACTTGCTAAAAAGTTTAGAAGGTAAAGCACAAGAATTTGAATTGGCATTTGGCAGAGAAGATACACGCACAGGTTTGCAATTAACATCCGAGCTACTCCATTACGACTCTTTTGCACATTAATTTGAGCATCACGATTCTGATGACTATGATGTTTAGCTGATGATTTTCGGAGTGTAATGATAATGCTTGTAGTCATGAAAATTCCAAAAGTCACAGTTAAAATGAACAAGACAAAACTCAGTGCTTCATTCATAACATAAATCTGAAATGTGTGATAGTAACAGATAGATATCTTAGTCGGGTGTGAAGTATTCTCTTCCAACTGGATACACTCTCTGCTTAGTTCTCTTTCATCAAAGTTTGAGAATGCCACAAGGAACGATGCAATCCAAACAACCACCACCATTCGGTTAGCATGTTTTTTGCCTTTAATGGAAAGATGTTTTATTGGATAACATATCGCCAAATAACGCTCAAACAAAACTAGCGAGATCAGAAGTATAGATGAGTTGTGTAAAGCATGGATTGCTATGCTAAAAGCCTGGCATTTAATGACCGAGTTAGATGGAAAGCCCAGATTCACAGGCCCATGAAAATAAATTGTTGTATACCTTACAACCCCAATGATGAGCAAGGACATGTCTGCAACTGCCAAGTTTGCAAGATAGAAATTTGTAATGGTTCGCATCTCTGAGATGTTGTACACCACAAAAAGGAAGGCAGCATTGCTGATCACACCGAAGAAGGAAACCAGTGGAACTATAAGAATGATGAAAATTATCTGGCTAGTTGTTAAGAAATAGTCCAGTGCAACTTCATAGAGTAAAATAACGTCACAGTCCTCCGAGTTGTTCAAAAACTTTGTATTGTTAGTAGAGCTTTCCATGATATCAGAGTTACATGCAGTATGACAAAATCTATCTATGTGTACAGTTCTTGGCACTGTCAGATTGAGTGTACGTATGTGTACCCAGATTCTGGAGAGAAGGAACTATCAGCATTGGTTGCACAGGAAGCAAGATAGGCAAATTAATTCACCTTACACAGAGTAACAACTTCACTTCCTGCTCAGAATTTTATGACTGAAAAACCAACATCCCTGGAAGCATATTTATGACTGATTTACCAACATCCCTATTAGTATATTTCTCACCACCAACTATATGAAAGAATAGGGCTAACTATCACTGTGTATGAAAATGAGCTTGTTCAGAATTACTACGCTTCATCCTCGAGGATAGGCTTGATCATTAACTATATGAGAGAATCTAACAAATGATCATAAAATGCAGATTGAGGCGTGATTGCTAATCAACAATAAGAAATGAAAAACAAAACTAATCACCAACCATGTAATTATTTACATTATCTAATTTGACCTTATTATAAATGTATGATGAGTGAAGTGGGCACAATGAAATAACTGGTTGATGTACCAAATTTGTTCACCATATTGCGTTGGTGTTGTTTTATAAATGATTTATGCATTTCTGCAGAGCAAAGATGAGGATAATTTTCTGGTTATGTATCAATCATTTCAAAATGCGTTGTCACTCTATTGCTAATAGGTGAATTGACTACAATAAGAAATGGATTATGTATTAAATATGTTACCAAAATTTCACATATTGTGTGCGTTCGGTGTTTGTCTCATAATGATGTATGCAATTGCCAGAGCAAATAATATGACGATAATCTGGTTATGTATAAATCATTCCAAAATTATACTACTGTCACACGGGTTCGTGTTCTTGGTCTCATGGGGTGTTTAGGTTGAGAGATAACAGGTTAGCAGCGACTTTGCTAATCCGAAAACATCGAAAAATCATCAAAATTCCTTATTTTTATATTTTGGTTTTTAGTGGCATGGATATGCGAAACATAACCTGCAAGTGGTTGGCTTTGAAATCTGTGTATTAAAGGCAAGGCAGTTACTTTTTATCTGATTCTGTAATGTCTATAGTGCGTATTCAAAATTCCGAATTGTGATCAAAAAAGCTTTTCTCAGTGAATATCGCAGATTTTAAGCGTGATATTTGTGCACCCATGATCGATACAGTTTGACCTCAAACAACAACATTGTTGATCTTGGTTCATTCTGTACTGGTGTAAACCACAATGTCAGTGTCGTGAGATTTGAGACCGCCATAGCCGTATGTCTATTTGCGGGAGATGAGAGAGACGGTATGACAAATTTTCTTCCACATACTTCATTTTTTAGATTGGTGGTTTTTGTTTCTACATTATTAAAGCAGTGTATGGAATTGTACATAACTTTATCCCTGATGTCTAGTTTAAAAAATGCATTTCACAACCATTTTTTCAATCTCTAACATTATCTGATTCTGCTAATCCCTTTAAGGGTGTAATTCTACATGTTTTTGAGTAATTGCTGAACAATGTTTTCACTAATAGGCATCCCCAAAGTTGCTTAGCATGACCCTTAAAGAATGATCATGGGCGGGTTTTAGCAAGTTGTATGGGAGTTCTTTTTTGGTGATTTTCAGAAGTGTAGGAACTTTTCAAGTTTCTGTTTTAAACAGTGGAGCCCTTTTCTTATCTGGTGAGGGATAAGAGGTCAAAGGCATAATTGAGGTCATTGTTGAAAAGCTTCCAAAGTGCTGTTGTCCACAGTGTAGAGGTTGGTTGCTGGGTGTGACAGGGATTAGAG
>JAMKCH010023097.1:0-20995 GCA_023653785.1 Ophioderma brevispina
GGAGTGATTGAAGTTGATTGACACTTCACACCGGTAGTCTACAACATATAGTCCCCTAATGCTATTTCAAACAAATGAATATAAGCAATAATAGCGATCTCCTCCTTCTCGATGTTACTTGTGCAGTCCTCAGATCAACAATAGGAGTTAATTGGAATTCTTGGGGGCATTTTTATGGGAAATATACAAATAAAAGTGAATCGAGCGCTCGCTTCTCAGGTGCTAATACCTGCATCATATTAGATTCTATTACGCTTCTACTGCCCATTATTGCAAATGCCGCTTCTGATTGTCACTTACTGCCCATTATTCTGCAATATGGGTCGCGATGCATTTTCTTATTAAATCATGTTCTTTTAGGTAATAGAATAAGAATAAAGGTTTGCAGTATCATCTATGGGCTCATATTATCCTCGGCCGGAAAAAACTTACAAATAATTGCTCGGCTGCGCCTCGCCCATTATTTAGTTATTGTCCGACCTCGTGACACATATTCGCCCATAAATGCTACTGCATCACCCATTATTTTTCTTAATAACATTGAGCGCCAATTTTAAAAAGCACAAGCTCTGGCGTTATAACTCTTTTCGCTTGCCATAGTAACATTTTGCCTCTTTTAAATAGCATATTATTCTGAAACCCGGGTCATTTTCCTTCACTGATATCCCCTTCCTTTTACCCGGTTAAAAACCGAACTATTCTTTACATCAACCTGCTTTGCAACCTGGACCACATTCCATTAACTGGGGCGTGCATTGTTTGTCCTGTGCCTAAAATATAGTGGTGCTTGTTGTTTGTCTATCCGTGATAGGTGCAAGAAACTTGGCCATAGAGTGGTTTTGATATTCAGTAATCATTTTGCAAACGTTTCACACCAGGTCTGGAAAACAGTCAGTTCCCAGAGCTGTACGTTAGTAACAGCAGTAATAAACGGAATTTAATTATCACTGGAGCAATTTAAGGTAAGAAAATAATAATGATAGCCGATTATCCACATTGTTTGAATTATAGGCATCGGCATGGAATTTCTCTTCGAGGTAGACCTCAGTTTCCAGTCTCTAAACTGCAAAAAGTGTTTAGAACGTGGTGCAAATTAGTGTTTAGAGATATGACTATTGTAATTCCTAAACACTTGGCATCAATGTATAACACCTAATTCAAATCCCCAAAACATGTTTAACTTATGGTGTTTAGATATAAACGACTTTACAAAGTGTTTAGAACGTGGTGCAAAATATTGTTAAGAAAAGTGTTTATTCTAAGCACTGTTTCTAGCAGTGGTATATTTTAATAATAGGGACTGAGTCTGAGAACATGCCCATACGTCTGTGGCGAAAATTGACCTTTGGAGAAAAACAATCAAAATTATCAAGTTTGGGATCCTTTATGTGGGTTTTGTATACTTATTAAAACATACTCGATTGCAAACAAAATCAGAATCGATGCATTTACAGGCTCAAAAATGCCATCGAAACATCAAAATGTTTCAGAATCTGCCCTTTGGAAGGTGACAAATTCGCACCAGGGAGAACTCACTTCCTTTTTCAAGGCGACGAAATGACGAAAGAAACTCACTAAAATATCATATTTGGAGAATATTGTAAACTTTTCTTCCCAACCTATAAATGATTAAATCTTCCTTAGAAGTCATTAAGGTAAGTTATTTCATCATATATAAATTTTAAACCAGTGCAAATACTAAATTGCATACCGTAATGTGTATTAATTTTAAATACAACTGTACAAGTTAACATTCTAAAATTTAAATTTCTCACCAAATTCCCATAGCGTTACGGAACCGTGCAATTAATGATACCCGTCTCTTCGAGCCAGCACAACAATTGGACCGATTCCAAATGGCCATACCATGTGTTATTGCAAGAATTTAAATAAAATAATTGTTTGACCTCAAAATAATTCCAACAGAAAAATGTTAGTGTGTTATACTATAGAAATACATGAGAGGAGAATTATGCAGTTCTAGGACGTCGTATTAGTAGTGGGGAACAAAATATTGCAGGGGAAAAAGGTTTTGTAAGGGGGCAATATAAAGAGGTATAGTTTTACTGAAAATCTATACCAACATTTTGGCACTCATGTCCTAAGGATTACAAAAAGAGCATAATATAGTTTGCCCTATCTGTGGTTAAAGCATATTAGCACATTTTTTTGAAGAGCGCCCCAAATTTTCAAAAAGTTGGAGAGTTTTACACGATTGCTTGGTAACGGGCTAGTAAATATACCTGTGAATGTAAGTCGAAAATGTCTAGGTGTCACAATGAAGGAATTTTTCACTAGAATAATCTTACGGGGATCCCCGATAATAATACAAACGGCCGCTGGAAAACGGCCTTCCAATGGAAATAGCCGGGAAATAGCGCATGTACGTGTCTACGCTCATCCATTAGTTGGTTTAATAGTTCAGGCAAGCCAAGTTAGCGGTATTTTCTCGAGGTGGCACTATTTCACTCATGGACGGACATAAAACGTAGCATTCCAGCTCTGCCGTAAGTCCAATCTGGGAATCCCAATTATAATTACAAAATCGCTTATTTTGTGATAAATACGCATTTTTTAGCATCTCGTTCGCAGGTAAGTCCTAGACAATACCCAACGGCGTAACTGTGCAAAAAATATCAAATTTGAAAATTGGGGGCGCTCTTAAAAAAGTGCTAATATGCTTTAAAGGGCAATAAATGGTCAAGGTTCATCGGCTGGTAACATTTTCAGAATTGCCTCCGATTCTTTTCAAAATGGTTCCCAAATTTCTTTATATAGTTCCAAAAGGAAGGGGCTTATAAATACGTGCACTCATTTGCCATTTAGTCAAATAATTAGAGGTCAAATAAGTACAAGGTTCTACATATCCTATGGGGTCCATAATGTTTACCATCTAATTTACATGTCAAATTGTAGCCCAATATGCATTTTTCGATTATAGGATAGGACCAGACAAACAATTTGAGACTAGTTCATCAAAATCGGAGCACTCTGAAAAATGACCCCAGGATGACCGACCCGTTAATGAGCCTATCCTGAAACTAATGACCGTAGATATGGCAAACTACTTTTTTTAATCCTCTGACCAGATGAATAAGTTTTTTAAAGGTTTTCAAAACAATTAGAACCTGTTTACTGTACACAAAATTTACCCCTATTTTTACATGCATTGTCCCAATTGTTGATTTTTCTAGCGTTTTGACACATTATTCGTGAAAATTTAGAAGTATTTGGGATACGCAAAAAAAGGTTCTGCTGCTTTGTAGGTAACCCAAGGTTCTTGCCCCTATAAATACCGGTTAAATAAGTGATCCCGTAAATGTATAGGCCTATAATTCAAGCTATTTGGCCTAAGGCGTTTGTCTCAGAAACGATTGGCAAAAAAACCTAATGCTATGGCGATTTAAGAAAATATTTCGGAAAGTTATAAAAAGCTATGAGGTATATGCGATTTTTTAAACAGGGTCAGGTGGGGGTCCTGCATAGGGACTATCTAGATTTAGAATATCGTAATCAAAGAAAGTATCCCACTACTATAATTATTTAAAAAAATGTGGCTCAATATAGATTTGTTTGTTACTTTCAGTTTAGTATTTTTATATCTCCTCCACAGCAATAGGATGCGAAGGGGGAATCTGGATCAACCTTTTAGTTTCGGAAAATAGATCGTATAGTATTTATTTTTTGCAAACAAAATACCAAAAAAGAAAAATTTTAAAAATTCACTTTCCTGCGAGAGAGTGGGGGGTGGGGAGAGAGGTGGGACTCTGGAAACCGTAGATGTGGGGATATACGCGGTGTTTTTCACTGTAAAAGTGGGGACCAAAAAAGGGGGCAGAGTGTGAAAAATTTTTTGATGTTCCCTACGTTTACGGTGAAATATTTAGGGAGAAGATGATTGTTTCTAGTGGGGTCCCACGGTAAAGTCCTTGCGTATTACGGTCTTCGTTACACATGAAAGAACGGGATCATTCTGTTTTTCCTCCAGCGTTACATGCTGTCTGAATCTTCTTTTTTTCAGAGCCTCCTCCTCTTGGACTGTAGGCCTATAGTCTAAATTGGTCCAAAGTACCCCTTGGGGAAGCAATAGTTCACGTCACAGTTTGAGCCTTGCATCACCACAAACCTCTTGTCCCCCTCAATACACACAGGTACTCCGTCTTTTTTCCTAAGACCTTCATACCTCTCTAATCCAGCGCTCCTATAGTCATGATGTATCTTTTTGCGCTCGTCTCGCCGACAGAGAGATATTATCATCTGCGGACCCAAGAATCTCAAACGGCGTTCTTTCTACAACTTACTCTGTCAAAAAGTTAATTAATAAGGCGAAAAGCAGTGGACTCAGTGCTAAACCCATGTGTACTCCTCCAGTGACCGTGAAAGGCGCGATATTACCGGTGGAAAAGGAGATATGGTCCGACAGGATTCATAGTCCAGGCTCCATAAGACGACAACAGAATAAGCGTCAAAAAACTAATGTTGGCGTGAAGAGTCAACTTAAACGAGTGGCCTCAGTTTTTCACCGTTGTAGGAGCGGCGGATGTGAGTCCGAAGGACTATGCCACATTGCAGATAGGCCTATATATATTCCTCAACATTTTCCTTTTTCCTTTCTCTCTCAAATAGTTTCCAGAGTAGACTTCACTTAAGTACAAGATATCATGATGCTTTCTCCGAGTCAATGAAGATATCGTTGCAGGTTTTTTGCCCCTCTGCGGAGGAGAAATGCTTACCCTTCGTCTCCGTCTCTGATCTATCTTTCTCTCCCCAAAATCATTGATAATTGCATTTCACCATCATTTTTTTTTGTTTGAATTGATGGGTTAACGTTTTGTGGACCACATGTTTTCATTGACAAATCATGGTTGACATGCGCCAATTTGGGTTTGTGATCCATCCCCATTTATCTAGAAACGACGGTTTTTCCAGAAATCCTCAATTTAAGACCGTCGCCATTGGCTTAACACGTTTAAGGCGAAATCTTGATTTTTTTTTAATGTTAAGGAATATTTTCTGATTAAATTAAATAACCGCAGCTGAAGAATGAACTCCACTGTAGGGATATTTTTAACTATTTTATGAATAACGGACGAGTACGAGGTCACATGGACCAAGCTAATACCAACCCACATCAAAGCGTCCAAATCGGTTTTAGTTTGGCAGTCTGCCTAATACTTTTGTAATTGTTGTAATCCATTGGGATACATTTGAATTGGTTTGAATGATGCATGGCCTCCATCGTCTGCCTGGCAAAAGAAATCATTTTTGTTGGCGGTCATTACTAAATATGCTCATCCACCAAGAAACACGTCAGTGGGTGTACTTGTACATTACATTGACATGAACTAAATGTGTGAATCGCTGGTATTATATATCATGCCCAAAACTAGGGGTGTAGTTTCTAATACACTGGCAAATGGAAGGTATGAACTGTGCCAAGGAAATTGAGATTTTAAACTAGCATAGTGCATATCCATGCATGCATCCACACCTTCGATAATTCCTTGGATTCCCATTGCCACTACCACGCGCTAGCTTTCAGAAGATGGCTCATTTTACATCGACTGCATGATAGAAGGCGAAGCTGATCGGAAACGTCGCGCAATTTGCGATGCCAAACGGCACCTGTTTGTTTCCATGACGCAGGATGTGGCGCGATGCTATTCTGCCCGTTTTAAACCGCGCCTCATGATGAAATTATTCAGTGTGTACAAAAAGTACACACTTAATTATGCATGAGAATAGCGCGTCAAAGCAAAACTGACACTGCGCTCAGTCCTTGTTCAAGCCACGCAGGTTGTACGCTACTCAGTATAGTTAAGCATGGATTGCAGGCGCCATAAAATAGGCCTATCCGAGAGGCCTATATGCGAAAAATCTGAATTTTTTGCTTTTAGGACCTGGTTTTGGACTATAGAGAATATAATATTATACGTTATTTATTGTTTGGCTGATGGTAAATTGTTTTTATTTTGTTGTAGAACTCAGAGTACTATTATGATAGGGCCTACTACTGCCATCGTCATCCATATTGTGCTGTCACTCTCTTCGCAAGATATTAAAGGACACTATTCAGTGATTCTTCCGCAAGAGTCAAAATATTTGAATTTTGCAGGAATATCTTAAAAGTGAAGGATACGTCTGTAGAATTCTCATAAATCACTTTATCCAACTGAAGAATTGACAGAAAAGGGAGAAAACGGCAGTGTTCAAAGAGTAGTGTCCGTACGGACAATAATGACTAATATATCCGATTTTGTCCTTATTAGGTTGCTCCTGGCCTTATCTTTTGCAGGATATATGTTAGGGTACCTGTACTTGTTACAGACATGCAAGAATTTGATTTTTGATGATTTTTTTTTTTTCGATTTTCTGATTTAGCAAATCAGTGATAGTGCCTTTAATAGATAGAGATCTCGTCAAAAAGTTTAAATTCAAATACTTCTTATAGAAAGGAATTGTAACAGGGCCGTCCCAACGGGGGTCGTTAAAAAAGAGAAAATAGAAGGAAAATGAGAAACAGAAAGGAAAAGCATGGGAAAAGGAGAGGAAAGGAAGAGGAAATCAAAGAAAAAGGAATGAAAAATTTGAAGTATATATTAAAAAAAGAAACAAATTTTAAGGTGCTTTTGTGATTGTAGCACCGTTTGTTTTGTTTTTGTTTCATCAGATATACAAATAGCGTATCCCCCAAATTTCAGTTCATCCCGATTTGACGTTTTGGTGCTATGAAAAAATGTTGGACAGCTATTGTTTCTTTTTTTAATTTGAATTTGTCCCTCCAATTATAATTTTAAAATAGCAAGAATGGGGCTCGAACTCCAGCCCAAATATCGCGATTGATTAGTTTTCGGTTAAGGTCTGGTACCTAACGTATCATGAAATATTGAAAATATGCCAACATTTGCCCTTTATTTAAACATACGAATAGGGCACTCGATTTAGACGACTTCTCAGT
This sequence comes from Ophioderma brevispina, assembly GCA_023653785.1. Lineage (NCBI taxonomy): Eukaryota > Metazoa > Echinodermata > Ophiuroidea > Amphilepidida > Ophiodermatidae > Ophioderma > Ophioderma brevispina. Next base: position 6,959 of record JAMKCH010023097.1, read on the forward strand.
ACATAGTTTCACGTTTTATTCCGTTGTCGATAAGCCTAAGAAGCCCGGACTATGGCTCCAGGAGACTATAGGCAGTGGCGTAACAGGCGGGGGGGGGGGGGGGGGCCAGGGGGGGGGCAGGGTTGCCCCCCCTCCTGATGACTTTGGCCGGGAAAAACTGCAAAATCATGCTAAATCAGCCGTTTTTAGCCCTCTGACCGGGAAAAATTGGCCTTTTGACCCCCTGACAGGGAAAATTTGCCCCCTCAGAGCGGGCGGCCCGTACGCCACTGATATAGGCCTACAAATTAAACATTGAAAGGATTCACTTTCTCATCAAGTTTTGTTATGAGAAAATTCATAACAAGGGATCCGTGATTTGCGCGAGAGAGATCACCTCCTGCCCACACCCAAACATTCACATGGCATGAAAAGAAGAATGACAAGTGAGATCATGATATTAAAAAAATTGGGCGATAAGTAAAAATTATCATCTGTTAAATTTTGACTGTTCCATTTCACTACGTGAAATTGAAAAGTCAAAATTTGACCGAATGGTATTATTTTTACTATCACAATCAATAATGTGTAAGGCCTCTAATATCCGGCTATATTCAAAAAGTAAATTTGCGCCCCATCAAAATGTTACTTATTTTACCCATTTCGACTTTGAATTGTGTAAGCTATTAAAAAAATCAGTTATTTTAAAGTTGATTTCTGGACGGCAACTAACACCAACTTTTCAACATCGCACGTAGGCCTACACTTCCATTTTTTTGCTTCATTCAAAACACAACCTCTGTCACTCAATAGGCCTACGATTTTAATTTTTATTTATACTGTATAGATCGTAATGCCTGTAAGAATTATGACATGTTACGCTCTCCTGAACGTTTTTCAGCGTACTTAAGTGCGTAGCGCGCCTTTGTTTAATTCAGTACGCACGGCGAGTTCGAAACAAAACAAATTTATCTGGCTTCGCTGCGTACATCAAATGCGCGGAGAGTCTCCTTTCTAGCGCCTTCGGCGCTATAGGATTTCTGTGATCGACTGCATATCTGCAGGAAATGAGTACGTGTCTCCAAGCACGGGTGTGATATTTTGTGATATTTTTCTTGTCGGAAATCGCTCTTGGTTGTAACACCATACCAGTCACATTATTAAGTTTTGTGTGTGAAAAGTCAACTTCAATATTTTATCGCAGAAAATCTTCAGTGTGGCATCCAGATTTTATTCAGAATTTAACGAAGCAATTGATTATTGTCACAGAAAAAATCCGGGGTCGGGTACCCATGCTCGTTCCAAATGCTGCAAATGCGGGACTACCGCCAGAGGTATCAAATTCACAATAATCAAGTTTTTAGGTCCCCGCTAGGGGGAATCAAATTTAGTAAGATTGTAACTGTTTGATATAAAGGAAAAATGAACTTAAACATGTCGGGCAAATACCTGCAAAAGTGTTGTTCTTCTTATGTGGGTTCTTTTAAAGCTAACTTTTTATTCACGAAACTTACAATATAAGCTCGGGTGTCCAACCCGTGCAACATGTGTGGGAAGAAAGCATTTTGGGAAGAACACAATACCTTCTCTGCTGCTATGTATCACTCTGAATTTGCATGAATGCTAATGATTGGAAAGCAATGGTTCTTTTGACGGGGTCCTTAAACTTGTATGTTTAATATTAGTTATAATATGTATCAAATTAGTACTATATCCTTGATTTTGTATTCCTGTCCGTAAACGCATATTGTCGATGGTACGAATTAATGTGGGGGGGATGTGTTGAGACCAAAAACTAAAAAGCCGGATTAACAGCTGAAATGCTAAACTTTTGTTCAACCAGAGTAAGATTCTTTAACCTAGTGTACATTGAACTTTTTGATAATCGAATTTATAAAGGCTTCATAAAGATTCAATTGAACAGATTGTCGTAGTTTGAAGACACGCTATCGATTCCTTTGATAATTGATGTAATCAAAGAACGGATAAAGTGTCATTAACATCAAGGCTTGGTGAAGAGTAGGATTAGGCCACGTAAATTTATTGTATTTGGTTATTACAGATCAAAACTCTAACTAACTTATATAGGATTACATGATTGGACCAATTGGATAATTTCCTGGAACAAGACGAATATGTAAACCTATCAGATTTTTTAATATTCCTTATTGACGTAAAACAACTTTGGTAGTATAATTACTATTTCATTTCATCTTCCGAGTTTTGTCAATTTTAGTGTTTGGATTTATGCAGTGCATATGCCTGGTAACATTTGCTTCGTGAGAAAGGGACATTTTTAATTATGGCCTTAATCTGATCCGGAATCGTGACATCGAATTTCTATTGTAAAATTGGTTGGGTAAAGCATACAACCTCTCATAAACAAATGGAATCGTCGACACGCCCCGAAAACTTTTAATGAACTGACAGGAATAAAAAATCCTACGAAAGCATATTTTTGTTTTGTCACGTGTTCTACAACTTCAGATTCTTGATTTCAAATAATACGAAAGACGGAAATGAATAATTTCATTTTCCTAATTGAAACTAATCAAGTCATTCCATCTTACTTATCTTGTTAATTTGGTTTCGATTTTGAATAGTATTTGGCATGCATACCTATACTCCATAAAACCTGAAGTACAAAAGTATCAATAAACCTCCCCACACAAGTCTCACACGGAGTGCCTGGTATGTCGACTATACGACCAGTATTTTGTATGCATGTTCGAGATTTGTTTTGTTCGACATCATGCGCCGTCGCACGTTTACAGCTGCGCTGTTTTCATCATGGATTTTAGACTGCGACTAAGCGCATTTGGTAGTAATGCGCGATAATGCTACGCAGCACATCGATTACTTTACTTTGTCTTCTAGGTTACAAGTATAATGCATTCTAGTATAAATTAATACCCAACTATACCATTAACAATTAGCTTACAATTTCTCATCCTCATATAGTAGTTTCTCCAAAAAAAAAAACACTTCTCACATCTTACCATGCATATAGTATTCACACAACCACTAACCACGTGGTTTCCACGGGTCCTTACCGAGAGAGTCCTTCCAGTCTTCGTCTGCCGATTTCGGTCCCCAGGCACCGTATGGCCTGTCAGGTCGCCATCAGTTAGATCCGCAATCTTCAAGATCCCAACAAACAGGAGAAGGACCATCAGTAGGTAAGAACTCAGAGAACGGGGCACACATTACTAAACGGATAAGAGAAGATCCGCCGTAGAGCCAACCCGACTTATGTAAGTATTTTTATGAAAAATAAAATTCAGTTCTTTTTTGGTCCGTTTTAAGCATTATCACGACATTTTTGTAATAGAAAATGGTCAACGATACAGCGATGTATAACTTAAACTTGAGGACCTAGTATCGCCAAATAGCCAGGAACGAAGGCGTTATCCGGGGTAATGGGAGAGTTCGTAGGGGACGACATAGAACCTTCGCCCAATGAGCCGAAAATGTCTTCATCAATCGTCGCTCTTCGCTCACCGTTAGTCAACTTCAGCAGTCATTTTGCATACCAAGTATGAATTCAATCTCAGATTTCAATCGGAAGCATGACCAAAAAAAATAGCAATGGGCTCAACCTTTCGGTCCCCAATCCGCCCTGGTAGTTTGAAAGAGTTAAGCCTTTCCCTTCATAGAACTGGTGTTTCGCAGTGCTGCAATGCTGCAAGATCCTCATGTTTTATAATTGTCATGTATACGCAAAACAAGAACATAATTGCAATCGCTGCCATGTGAACATCGTGTGCATCATGTATATAGGATAACTCGATTTATCTTTCTTTGAGTCATGGCCTTGAAATGGTTCTTCAGGCCAACGCCTGTCTCCTGAAGAACCATTCAAATCCACTGATCAAAGACTTTACAAATGGCAGTTATTGCTCTTACTGCGTCCTTCTTGCTCGTCCCACGACGATGTGATATTAAACGGCTACTGCTCTGGATGGGCAGTGGTGTAACAACCAAGTTTTCCATTTAAATTGGAGTTATCTAGTGAGAAGGGGGTCTCGTGCACCCCCATGAAATAAACTTTCTAAATCGATGTCTCTATCTCAGAAAAAATGCGTAGAAACGATTAGCTATTTAAAAAAAATTCAAAAATTGTCCCACGTGCCATTTTTAGGTAAATTTAATGCAAATTAGGGATCTGCCATTACAGAAAATTTAGTGTTTCATCACAACACCGTATCTCAACCACAAGACCAAAAATTGTTCTTCTAAGCCATTACGACCGCTTGCCATGCATATTTTGTATTGTTGTTTTGCTTAGGATCCAAGATGGCAGCCAACATGGCCGCCTCAAAGATCTACAAAGTATCAAAGGTTCTAATGCCTGTTTTATTTAGTCGTATAGTCATAAAATGAAAAATAAATTAATGAATATATGTCTTTGACCATTAGCCACATCATATCTGCCCTGTTTTGCCTTAGTGAGTCTATATATTTAACTTCAATATGCGCCAATTAGTCCGCCTTCAAAATGTGTTACACTTAGAAATTGCCGCTGCTGTTAAAAACTTACCAAAAAAAATCGCGCCACTAAAGTTTACTTCTTCCAATGTTGGCTCCACTGGGTCGTGAGGATACTCTCACTTAAACCATTATATTGCCCAAAACTTAGGATGAAATGTGAATTCAAGTATGAATATATGCGTTTGACCGTATAAACACACATCTGGCAATTCTGTTTGTTAAAATTTAAGATGCGGTCAATATGGCCACATTCAAAGAATTTAAACCTTAAAAATTACCCTATTTTTGTAATTGAGGGTTCGTCTAGACATATAGCACCCATGAACAGAATAATTAATTTTGTTGAGTGTTCCATATTAAATATGTCTAATCTATTATTATCATCACTGCTATGGGTTTTGGTTCCATTAATATTTCCTTAAATTCAAGATGTCGGCTAATAAAGCCGCTTTCAAGATGTTTGAACACTCTGTGATATTAGCTGCCATCTTCATTTTCAATAAGTTACCAACATAATACCGCTTGGGTTTTAATTGGTCAAACCACATTTCCTCATGACTAAATCACATTTTTCATCCTAATTTGGGGAAATAAAGTTAATTTCCTAATTTTTAAAACTTTTGAAGGCGTACAAATTGGCCGCATATGAATGTTAAATATACTCACTAAGTAAAACAGGCACGTATGGAGTGTCGATGGGCGAAGACTGAGGCCTTGAAGTTAGTTGCTTGTCTATGTTTTGATTTGTTGTCTGGCTGACGACGAATTCGGAGTCCGTTGGTGGGTAGGCAGTTAGGCACCGGTTATACTTTGTGAGCTTTGAGGCGGCCATGGGGCTACCACTCTGGGATCCGAAGCAAAACAACAATACAAATTATGCATGGCAAGCGGTCTTAATGGCTCTAGAAAAAATATTTGGTTTCCTTTGTTGTTGAGATCCGGTGAAAAATATATTTTTCGTCAATGGCGATCCTATTTTGAATAAATTTACCTAATTATGGCACGTGGGACAATTTTTGACTTTTTTAACATAGCTAATCGTTTTACGTATTTTTTCTGATATAGTAACATTGAATAGAAATTGATTTCAGGGGTGCACGAGACCCCTTCTCCCACTAAACTAAGTGGGGTTTGCAAAGCTGCATGACCCGTTTTCGATACGATCCCAGAGAACAAAGGAGTGATCCACATACAATGATTTTCCTATAAAAAATTGTCACAAAATTTTTATGCCAGTCTCACTAATAATTGAGCCAATGGAAAGAGGGGGGGGGCATGCGAGGCTTGTGACCTATCTTATTGACAAGAGGGTATCATCCGTCTGACCATTCACAAAGAACACAATTATTACCAGAAGCACGTACTTGCTGAAATTTGATTAGTGTCAGTAGCACATAGCTAGGGGTGTGAAAGTTGAGGCCGGCCGTACCGCGGGGGGGGGGGGGGTATTTTTTTTGTCAAAATGGTCCACTTTGCTGGAATTTTGATAAAAAGTTCAAAATTTAGAGACATTTTGACACGAAAGTCCACTTTTTGGTACCTAAAATGTTCAAAAAAGTCAAAACAGGACCCTTTAAGGGGGTTTTAGGTACACTTTTACCAAAAAAGTCCAATTTTTTATAAGTTCACCGCAAACCCCCCCCCCCAATAAATCCTGCGTACGGCCCTAATAGAGTGATAATACGCACAAATGGCCGAGGGCCACATCACACCAGACTTTCAATTTTCTTTTATATATCTCTCCATTTATTCTGGTCCTGGGATTCTGGAAAGTTGCTGACACGATATTATGGGACTCGATAAAACGGACGGTGTTGCGATTTGAAAGTTTGGGCTTCAGTGGCAGCGCCAGAAGGGCAGAGAAATTTCCCAAATTTGGAATTATTGACCCCGGCCCACCCATCTCACTTTGCAGCCCCCCCAAGAAAGGAACACTTCAGACGCCTAAAAAACGCCAATGTTCTACAAGTGTCATTGTGTTCTCAGCGAACTACGACCGCAAAATCTAACTTTTTTATTTTACTTGGGGCAGCAAAAAATGGAATATTGTAATCGTTAATTAGTTTTTTATATTTTTCAAATATTTTAAGGAAAATGGAAGTATTGATCACAGAAACGTCATATGAACACTTATTAAGGGTTCAAAAGGTGTGTTTTGTTACATTTTTAGGCGTTCTTAGTAGCTAAAATGCGCGCATTGTGAGCGAAAATTGTTCATTTTTATCTCTAGGTTATATGAAGTCGCGTTTTATAAAAACTCTTCCTATGACTGAGGGGAAGAGTCGCTTTTCTGTTCCTTTCCACGAATTGATCGTTTTAAGCAATAAAGCACATTTATTTTGAAGAGCGCCACCAATTTTCCAAATATTTGAGATTTTTTTTGCAAAGTTGGATTGGTAATTGGCTGAGCAAAAAACTATTACCTGTTGAATTGTAGAGCTCGAAAAATTCTCTAAGTGTCGTGAACGATAGGAGGAATTTTGTAATTAGAATAATTAATATAGAAGATTCTCCAATGCGAGTTATAAACGTCCTTCCAATATGGAATAACCGTGAAATTGCGCCATGTACGTGTCTACGCTCATCCATTAGTTGTTCCGTCGTTCAGAAGTCACATCAAAGGTAATTTTCTTGAAGTGGCACTATTTCATAAGGAGGATTAACTTAACATTTTTCCAGATCTGCATTAAGTACAAATCGGGTATCCAATTATAAATGTATTTTATGATAAATACGCATTTTTTGAGCATTGTCGTTCGCAGGTCTACTAGACAATTCCACAACAACAACTGTGCAAAAAATCTTCACATTTTGAAAATTGGGGGCAGCTCTTCCAAACAGTAGTTTTCTGTTTGTACCATAAGACTACGGTGGTCCGAGTAAGTACGTAATTCATGTTCTAAAATTGAAAAAAAAAAAAGGTTGGGCAGTGTTTTGAAATTCACAAGACGGAAAAATATCGCAAAGGCATTGTGGGAAAAATGGAGGATTCGCCCGTAGAGATTTGCGTGTTTTGTTAACTGTTCAGTGTCTGCGAGTACCGAAGACCCGACAAAACGTTCAATGTTCTCGCTAGGTTCTATAGGTTCAGATACATTACGGTTCATATTTAAAACAAAACCATAGTTAACGGAACCTCTGATGCAAAAACTTCAATAGAACCCTCCGGTGTCCGGAGATTTGAGGTTTAGTTTCATACACACATTCTCTATGACTTACTGATAACGTTAATCTCGAGCTCAGTACCAATTTAGATGATATCTTCGCAGCCTGTCACACAGAATACACAACTTTCGGACCGCCGTACATAAGACCTGGCCTATAGTTTGGAAAGACTTCTTTATCATGTTTGGAAAGCTAGAGTCGCGCCCTCTTCCGTATAGTATTACGCAGTCTGCAATTCAGAAGCTTTTCATCGGTCAGTATTAGGTCTTTTGCAAAATTTTTGCCACCTTGGACTTGCCAGAGCCTTGGGTTTATAACGCCCACATATGTTGCTTTGCCATCCAGTAAAAGAATTGAACAAAAGAAGAAAGAAGGAAGAAGTGAACATGGAGGACATGTGGTTGAACAGAGAACATGCCCAGGCCTGTACATGACCAGTATCTTGTTGCTAACGTCGTTGAAAAGCCTTTTTGGTCCGTAGACACAAAACGAGTTGTTAGGAATGGGTTTCAAGTTAGACATGGTCTAATAAGAGTAATTTAGTCCCCCCGAAAAGACAGTTTCCCTGCATCGACCTGATTTTTTGACACTTATTTTGAAAATTTGCATTTTACCTTTGAATTTGGCTATAGCTACTTTATAATTTGGGAAACAAATATTTTGACTTAGACCAGGTTAACTTTAAAAACCTGGTCTAACTTTTGTGCATACGGGTACGAGCAAGAGATATGTTTCATTTGGATTACACTTTTTATAACTCTACATTGAAGATAAGAACATGTTAACCTCATTCACAGCCAGATTTATAGTATCTTTGCCATACTTCAGGCTCAGAGTTGCGCTTTGAAGTTTGTAGTCCATAATCGATGCAGGAAGCTCATTTGTACTCGTACGGGAGCACTGCGTGCGTCTGCGAATATGGTACCCATGTTGGTGGGTGACTCACGCCCAACCCCATGGCCAGACCCGGTCGCACCCCCCACCCCAATTCCACAAAAGGGCAAAAGGCCCACTTTTTGCTGAATGTTTTGGTAAAAAAGGTCCAAATTGAGACATTTTGACAAGAAAGTCCACTTTTTGGTGATGAAATGTTCCAAAAGTCCAAAAAGGACTATTTTAGGTTCTAGTGGTGTATTATAGGTCCACTTTTACCAAAAAAGGTCCAATTTTTCTTTAAAAAATGTCCACTTTTTCGAAGCCCTGCACTCAACCCAAGTAAATCCTGCGTACGGCCCTGTCCATGGCTATTCGAGTGATATTTCAAAAGGTGCTTTTATGAAAAATATTAGGGCTGTGTACTAAGAGCTCTTTTGTATCGTTATTTAGTATTGAACCCGTGAATTTTTAGGGTTCCATAAATTTGAAATGAATCAAGACCCATTTCCAAAACCAAAGTGTTCTGGACAACCCTTTTGGTGTAGAGAACTTTTATAAGGCTTTTTATTTATAGGGAGGACAAGTTTTGAACTTATGACCATTTTTTTCTTTATGTGTACACAGGTTTCTGCTATACACTGTCAACTCCACATGCCATTGTATCATCACCGCGTCATTTTGGGTGGTGTTCACAGTGGCAATGGGGGAGGAAATGCATGTGATACAAAGTTATTTTCCCGCATCTGTTTGCGTGGCATACGGATTCAAAACGCAGCAAATTTGGGGCGCCATTTTGGATTTTGGATACTTGCAAAGGTTAAATCATCTTTATAGTGTTTTATATGTAATCCTTATACCTCAAAACATATGCTTGGATACCTTACTTTTGTTTCTAGCGGGTATGGTTTGGATATTATGAGAAAATAAAAAAATGTCGGCCATTTTGGACGCCATCTTGGATTTTGAAGAATGCCACCATGGGATTTCGGGGACTTTTTATCAGTGAGTCTACACATATTCCTGGACCTATCCTGAAAAAATCAGCTTGTTACCAAAAATATCCAGGTTAAAACTAATACTATTGGCCTATAAGAGCTCTTTTGTATCGTTATTTAGTATTGAACCCGTGAATTTTTAGGGTTCCATAAATTTGAAATGAATCAAGACCCATTTCCAAAACCAAAGTGTTCTGGACAACCCTTTTGGTGTAGAGAACTTTTATAAGGCTTTTTATTTTAGGGAGGAAGTTTTTGAACTTATGACCATTTTTTTCTTAGTGGTGTACACAGTTTCTTCTGCTTACACGCTCCACATGTCCATTGTATCATCATCTCGTCATTTTGGTTGTTTCACAGTGGCCATGGGGGAGGAAGGCATGTGATACAAAGTTATTTTCCCCCCTCTGTTTTGCGTGGTCTTTCACAGCATTACCCAGGAGTTTTTTGAATATTATAATGTTTAATGAATTTTATGAATATTAATGAGCTGAATTACATGAATTTTCATTATTTTGAACCTCTTGGTTAATCTGTTAACAGTTGAATTTTGACAAGCATATTTATAAAAGCATAGTTATTTTACATTTATAAGAAGCCTTTCCTCCTCAACACCGGGACAAACCAACTAAACCAAACCAATATTCCGTCGGATCATAGATACATAGCTCCTTATCCACGCTCGCTTGGGTTTACGGTTGTTGATCTTTTCAAAAACGTTTTTTCTTGGCTTCTGGTTTTATTGATTATGCGTTGATTGTTTTTTTCCCTTCAGTGATGGGCCTACATCAATAATGATATAATTAATTTTATGTAATAATATAATTATTGGGGCAAAATGCATTAATATGGTACTCTACAGAGAACACAGGACCTTACAACAAAATACTTAATACGAAATTAATATTCAACACGACATACAGCATAATAAGGAAAACCTAACAATCCAAAGTTAACAAATTAAAGAAATAGAACTCTTTTCATGGTTGGTACAACATGTAAAAACATTTTTGCATCCGAAATAGTGTCATTAGAAACGCATGATTTGACTATAAACCCATCAGTTGATTTCCCTTCCTGTATTGGAGAGCGTAAATTGACCTACGGTTTTTTTTTTTCAATGTAGATGTTGTCCAATTGATTGGTGGAACCGTATATCCTACGGTCCTTGAACAATCGCTCTCAAGTACAAGTCGATGTAAACGTGGTATAATCATTTGGCCTTTTGCCATTGCTCGTACATTGCCTGCAATAACCTTTACGTTGTATAAAAAAAAAATTATATATGTATAATGGCCTACATTGCCCGTGTAGTCTTGCAAATATACACAGAATTGATTTTGTACATTACATGATGATTTTCCAGGTAGTCTAGTACCTTGTTATTTGCCAACCCCCCCCCCCCAATTTGGCAACAGTTGACCTTTTTACACCGAAATTTTAACGTTTTTTCGACCAATAGCATAAACTTTATTTTTGGCTCTCTATTATGCTCCCAAAAATAAATATTTTTGTTCCCCAAGTAGCCCCTTTTTAGGAGAACTTTTGGGGCTTTAGGAATGTCGAGGGGGTGCCTGCCCAGTCAAGGGCCTGGTGCGTTATTAAAGTATGTTGCACGTTGTTTTGTTTTTGAGGTTGGTAACGTGATTGCCGTGCTTATATCATCAACTTGTTGGCATGATTATAAGCGTTTACATGTTTCGATTTGTTGGGACATAACACGATCAATGTTTTTTACTTTCGATTAGTACATCGATATTCATGAGCTGAGTATGTGAAAGGGGGCACCCCTAGGAAAGTAAAACCAACTATTATAGGCACAATATATACATTGCCTGTATTGGTTGTCTGTTGTTGCAGCTACAACACTTGTAAAATACAGCGCAATTACAGTAAAATATTGTAAAAAAAAGGCTATTAAAAGACAATACTTGGCTTTAAATTTAGAAATACAGCAAATACTGTAAATTTTATGTCCAATTTTCCAGGCGCTATTATGACCAAATTTAAAGTGTAACTCTTCTCGAATTTTAAAGAATATCAAAATTTTTATAGCCAATTATAACTAAAATTACAAGGCAAAATTTTACCAAGAAAAATCCTGGCATCAATTCTAACGCGCGTAAAAGGAGCAGGGGCAGCTTTTATAACCGGTTTGCATGCAATTCAACTGTCGAGTCTAAACTCATAAAAGCCAACTTCAAATTTAGTGTCATGCTGGAGAAAAGCGTCAAAACAAAATGGCTACTTCGTCGACCGTATTGCGCGCCGCAAAAATCATTGTTTTGCCCCTAATAAACCGAATCAATATTTTGGCCAATTTTTAAAAATTTTAACAGCAATAATTGTGCAGAATTGCTGCCAGGATTTGCCTGTAAAATTTACAGTATTTTTTTAAACAGTTACACCTTGTATATATCGTGCACTTCATATCTATTCTAAAAATAGTGCTGTATTTTTCTGGAATCTAGAGTATTGTGTGAAAAATGAGGTCATACAATCTTGGTTAATGAGATGATTCCAAGAAAATTCTCGTTATCATCGACACCATATGTCGTGAAAATCTGGGCTGCTGGCATGTCGATGACAATAACAAAACCACTTCCGGACAGAGTAAACGAGCAGAGTAATCTACGGTAATCATACCACTAAATAACTCCCCATATATATCTTGTGTACAAAATGATACCTCATCAAACGTCAATTTTTCTGTTATTATAGCGACTGCATGGTTATTTAAAAACTGGATTTTTTGGAAGATTAGCACCATACCTCTTCAACAAAAATGGAAAAGTCATATGATGAAGGCTGATTTTTTGAGCTACAGCATAGGAGATTTGCATGTTTTCAACACGCCACAACACCTATATAGTTTGAATTTTTAAAAGAAATTGGATTTGCAGTTTCCCAAAAAGCCTCAGAAATAATCCAAAAATGGCACAGACAAAATCTTTACCACCCAAATGGTTTGTTACTAGTCCAAACATTGATTAATTTCAAATTTCATTTAAAGACACAACTTATCAACATTTTAGGCTCATTTGGGGAAAAGGACGGGGAAAGGGTCACATTTCAGACGCGAACACTGTCCTCTATGGTGCTAACGTCGCGTCGTCTGCTATAAGGCCCCATGTCACTGGGGAAGATGCATAAAGTAGCTACATAGGCTGAAAATTACCGAGTCCACAAAAATATCCTTAAGTTGCACAAAGTTTTGCAAAGTTTGCGAGATCTGCCACATTCAGGAACTTCAGGTGACTTTGGCCGATTTTGTAACTTTGCCTACGCAATAGACTATTTGCGCGATCCCCGAAATGCATCTCATTCGGTGCCCATTTCCATCCGGGAACTTGTACCAGAGGTCATGTTTACAAAAAAAATTGTTGTTCGTTCGCGTCGCCGAAGAGTGCCTAAAATTACAATACAAATTACCTTTTCACGTGAAGTTAATCTTACAAAAATGTAGAAGAATATCTATGGAACAAAAAAACAATCGAGGCACTGGTGTTGAAATTCACGACAAAACGTGATATTTTCGATCGTAACTGTGCCCTACTTGTCACCTGACGGACGATTACACAACTATAGTGCAACGTCACAGATAGTGTAAATTTTCTGGTATATTCATTACGCTCCTAACCGTATGTTTTAGCCGACTTGAGGCTGGTGTAAGTTCCCGGATAGAAATGGGCACCGAATGAGATGCATTTCGGGGATTGTGCAAAAATGGTCTATTTCCCCAGTGACATGCATGGCCTGCTATACACCCATGGCGTGGTTCCAGTCCCGGTTCCAGTAGACCAGAACAAACCAGAACGTTGGGTCACGAACATGTGGAATGACATTGTACATTTTTGTGCACTTTGCCACATTTCCAGATGACTGAAATTGAAATGCTTTGTGAAATTGAAATGCCCACAGACTGACAGTGTGTGCTAATGGTATACCACATTTGAAGACGTTTTTGTTCATAATATCAAAAGGAAACATTTTCTGGACCTAAAATTTTACTGGAGTAAGGCGAAAAATATGAACTTTTGATTCCAAAATCTCTATAAATTGGGGGACGAGGTTGTCGATCGGGTCTTCTATATACCTTTAACTGCATGTCACAACTTTCGTCTTAGCTGTTCTTTGTGTTGCGGTATATTTTTTAAATTATTTTTTTACGCGAATCTGGACACATTAAGATAAAGAACTAAAAGTGACACAAATAAACCAGAACGTGTATCAAGCTCATGCATATTATGCAATATACGGGACCTATACTTCCATATATTTGCGAGTCTCTTACGCCAAAAGAAACCTCGTAAATTATAATACAGAGGGATTAGGTCATCCAAAAATGCGGGATTTTCGCATGTAGGCCTGCATGCCTTCCAATGTCCACAACCCTGAGTGACCACTACTCGGCCATTGATAAGTGACCGTTATCATGACCATGGTGACGTCAATGCATTACGCCACTGATAACAACAAAAACCAATGCCTGGTAAATTCCCCCGGGTAAATTCCCTTGGCCTGTCATCTC
>JAMKCH010023098.1:0-25066 GCA_023653785.1 Ophioderma brevispina
TCCCTGCTACGTTTACATTTTAGAGATAAATTTTGAAAGTTTTTTAATATTTTGGTTTTTGACCGGAAGGGTGACCCCTAATGAGCTTTGATTTTCCTTATTCCCGTACCCCCCTATAGCATGGGTCAGTGGTTTTCCTCTGACAAGTTTAGTTGATATCGGCATAATCTTGTAGAAGAAGATATTTTGCCATTTAAATGGCATATTTTGGCTTTCAGACCGAAATGACCCCCTTAATGACTTTGACCCTTATTCTTGGTAACACCCCTATATGAATCATGGGGCCGGTGGTTCCTCACACGTTTAGTTGATAGTCGGACGCATAATCCTTTAAAAGAAGATATTTTTGCTAATTAAATAACATATTTGAACCTGTGACGAGGTCACAGGTCACATGGGGGTCAAAGTCATATTGCAGGTGATGGTTCGCTGAGCGGTCATTTGGTGCAAACCTGGTCACATTTGGTCAAGCAATACGACTCTAAGCACATGACAGAAGAAAAAAGAAAGAACTAGAGGTCATGTGGCCATAGGCCACTGTACACGCCGATTTTAAATATGAACCCATGTCAAGCATGTCAAGCCTTTGAGCCCATGTCAAGCACAATCTTGGTGAAAGATCTGAAGCTCCTTACGGGCTTTATCTTCTTCTATAGGCTGAGTATATCAATTTGTCCATTTTAGCATTTTTTGGCAAAATTGACCCTTTGACCCCCTTATTGACCTTTGACCCCCGATATAAAAAAAACCTGAATAGACCATCGTCAAAAATGTATTGTGGCAGTTCAAATAAAAAAATTCTACTATCTTAGTTTCTTGGATAAAAATTCTAAGTTTTTTAGCTCAAACCCGGAAATGACCTGTAAATACCTTTGACCCCAAAATAAAAAACCCTGCATACATCGGTAACATACTGCATATCTGAAAGTTATGTCACTCTGCTTTGTTACATTTTTGAGATACAAATTTTGAAAGTTTGTTTAAATATTTTTGGTTTTTTGACCGAAGTGACCCCTTAATGACCTTTGATTCCTTCATTCCTGAACACCCCTTATGTAGCATAAGGGTTCAGTGGTTCCCTGACAATTTTAGTTGATATCGGCATGGTCCTGTAGAAGTATATAATTTGCATTAAAATGGCATATTTTGGCTTTCAGACCGGAAATGACCCCCTAATGACCTTTGACGCCTTATCTTGTACACCCTATATGAAGCAGGGTCAGTGGTTCCTCTGAACAAGTTAGTTGATATCGGCATAATCCTGTAAAAGAAGATATTTTTGCATTTAAATGACATATTTGAACCCTGTTGACGAGGTCAAGGTCACATTGGGGTGCCAAGTCACATGGCACTGTGATGGTTCGCTGAGCGGTCATTGGTGTCAAACCTGGTCACTAAGGTAGCCACTACTGAGGCTATAACACATTGACAGAGAAGAAAGAAGAATAAGAAGCAGAAACACGCTAAAAACAAACACCTCCGATTTGCCATCGGCCTGTGTGCAAAAACACGCTAGTAAAACAAACACAGCCGATTTGCATCGTCTGTGTAACTAGTTCTGGAGACAGATCTGAACACAGTCGAGGTAGTGACCTTTGACCCTAAGTGACCTTTAATCTCCAAAATATTTTCAGGCATGTTTAGAATGGCATAAGGATCATTTCGCTCAAATTTCAGCTCTGTCAGAGCATTTTGAAAATTTGACCTCTTGATGACTTTGAGCCTCGAAATGTTTTCCAACATGTTTCGAATGTCATAAGGATCACTTCAGTCAAATTTCCGGCTACGTCTAGTTAGTTTTATACACATAAAGGAGTTTACCTTAGTGACCCAGATACGGCTTTGATCAAATTTCATTACCTTTTGTAGGGATGTCAAACTACCAACCCACCCCAAAAAAATAAAAACATGAGCCATGTGATCATACCATGTATTTGTAGGAAGAGTAGTGGTTTGAAGTGTAACGTAATTTGAAGTATTTTGACCTGACCCCTAAACCATGGTTAAGTGATGGGGTTATATGATTGACTTTTATTGACCTTCTCATCAGTCCTACAGGATGAGCTAAAGTTTTTTATTTGACCGTGTTTTAAATTTCCACAGTAAAGGAGTTTACCTTACTGACGCCCCGATGACCTTCATCAAAATTTAATTAATAACTTTTTTTTGTATGGAATGTCAAACTACACCACACATATGAGTCACTTGATCATACCTATGTAATCTGTAAATGGGTAGTGATGGAAATGGTACATAATTTGACGTATTTGGACCTGTGACCCCTAAATTATGCGTCATATGACAAAAGTCGTATTGACTTTTTGTATTGTGATCAATTCCTACAAGATGACAGTATTATTTTTGAGATTTGCGCTAATTCTGATTTTTTGAATGGTTAACGTTGTTAATCCCTGTACCTATCGTGACCCTTGACACCACTCTGGTCATGTCAAAAGTTGTGTTACTGTACTTGCCTTGTCACCAGTTTTGGTCAATATGCATGTTGCCTGTCTTGACATTTATTAAGCAGATGACAGAAAGAAGAAAGAAACCGTACAGAAGAAAAACGCAGTCCGAGTTCCTTGACTGTGTAAGAAGAAAGAAGAAGAAATCGCACACTAGAAGACTGTGCTCGAGCGAGCACGAATGTTTAGCTGTGACTTTTGACCCATATCTGTTGGGTTTTCAACATTATCAACCTTTGACCTTAAAATGGTGTCGGGAAGGATAGAAGTTTCAAAGTTTCATAATTTTATACCTGGATGACCACTACCCCAGCTCCATTTTGACCTCTGATCTTGTGGTTGTGTTTTTCCATACCAAAATAATCTTGTCTTATGTTGTTTATATTTGACCTGTGATGACCTCTGACCCCAGAATGGCGACCTCCAATATGTTTGGCAACTCAAAGAACTTTCCCTGAAATTTGAACATTACTGTCCTGTTTGTAAGTCATGACACCTTGTACCAATCTGTGACAACCCCCATTATGTTGACCCCCAACCATCAGGGGATCTTGTGAATCTTTTTTGAAAACTCAATCACATATAATAGCCTTAAATTTTATAAATAAGGAATTCGAGAATACCCCTTTAATCATCAATTGGAGTATTTGGGCCAAATCTGTGAGAAGAATATTCGTATGCATTTTCGCTGGTAATCCCTTTAATTGTTAATATTTGGCATTTGTCCAAATCTGTGAACAACTCATATAAGCCCCCTTAACAGGGATCCTGTAAAAAATTCACGATAGCACTTTAATTTGCACAAGGAGGAATTCATAGATGTTCGAGGA
The DNA here is from genome assembly GCA_023653785.1 of Ophioderma brevispina. Classification (NCBI taxonomy): domain Eukaryota; kingdom Metazoa; phylum Echinodermata; class Ophiuroidea; order Amphilepidida; family Ophiodermatidae; genus Ophioderma; species Ophioderma brevispina. The sequence goes on from JAMKCH010023098.1 coordinate 3,296, forward strand.
ATCCCCCTTTAATTGGTAATTGTGGGTCATTTGGCTGGCCAAAACTGTGGAACACCCCATTTGATAAAGCCCCTACCAGGGTATCCTGTGAGCGAATCTCATGATGAGAGCCTTTAATTTGCGATGAGACGAATGAATCATATTTCAAGATCCCCTTTAATTGCAATTGTGACATTTGGGGCCCATCTCTGAACACCCCATTTGATGAAGCCCCTAACAGGGATCCTGTGAGCAGAGGTTTTGGTTGATAGCCTTTAATTTGCAAGAGAATTGATCATAGATTTTCAAGGTATACCCCTTTAAATTGTAATTGTGGTAATTGATCCTAATCTGTGAACACCCTATGCAGGCCTCATACCAGGGTAGTCCTGTGACGATCTTGTGATATACCTTTAATTTGCAGGAGATAAGATTCATAGATTTTCAAGGATGCCCTTTAATTGATAAGTGTAGCATGTGGGGGGGCCTAATCTGTGAACAGCCCATATGCATCCCCCCGCATTTACTGGTGGATCTTGAGAGCGTATCTGGTAATGATAGTCTTTGATTTGATGAAAGAAGGAATAATCAATTTTTTTCAGAGAACCTTTAATGCATACATGACCATTGATCCAAAACTGTGAACACCCTATATGCGCATGGGTCAGTGGTCTTCTGAACAATTTGGCTGAAATTGGCCCATGGGGTTTAGCACTAGATAAGCACTGGTAGCATTTAATAAGTCGGGCCCGGGGGCACTCCTATTTTCACTCAAGGACCCCATTGTTCAGAAATATAGCAATTTTGCACCCACAAAAACCCTATTTCTGGTCAATTTGGGCTCTCACCCACTCTGCTCCTCACTCAAAGACCACTATGTTTTGCATGTGCACTAGCTGTCACTGATTTCCCCTGAGTTCGAAGTGCCAGCCTTACACCTGTGTTCCACTTCACTACATGTAGTGAGTGCCTCCTCGGAAAAGGAGCGTTTGGGCCATAAATAAGAAGAAACTTGTAACCACAAATATTTTAGCTGGCTAATACCAGCTCCATAAATCCGGACGCTATCCGGGCTATGCACACGGCTAGGTAGAAAAACGACGAAAACAACAAATACCAAACCATCCGTGCTACTCACACGGCTTGGTTAAAGACGTGAGATGATGATAGAATTAACCAGAATGGATGTGCCTTTTTCAATAGGTAAGGTCTAATACACCCAATCTTCTTAAAGTACATATGCTGAACGGCAGATGTCCTAATGTGTTCAGACATGGATAAAGAACGTCAGAACACCACGTACCTAACAGATTTTGAAAGATGATGTCACAGTCCAAAATCCTTATAGTATTACTCTCAATCTGGTTAATCCGAAAAAACCTTACCAACGGTCATCACCTCCGTCTTGTCAGTATTAAGCCTAAGCTTGTACTGCCATCCAACGTGAAATGGCGCTCATACATTCTTGATATAACTCCCTTAGTTGACACAAAATCCTCAGGCGCCCCAGAATATGAACTCTGAGTATCATCGGGCGTACTTATGATACGAACAATTGGTACTGATTAATAACATATAGATCGATTGTATATACAATAAACAAAACCGGCCTAAGTACCGAGCCCTGTGCGGACTCCATACAGAAGCGGACGTGGTTTGGAGACATTGCCAGCGACGATAACTGACTTAGAACGATGAGATCACTAGTAGGTGAACCAGAAAGTATATTTCCTTTGATACCAAAACTACCTTCGAGACGCCTGAGTAGGACCAGAGTGGTCTAGCGTGTCGAACGCAGCACTGAGGTCAATGAGTCAAATAAGTGAGACTATCTCACGAGAAATCCCCCCCCACCGTACTCATCATATTTGTCAACACGTTTGCAATGCCACTCACTCCTGCGGTCTCCACGCTATGACTCTTTCTGTACGCTGATTGGTTAACTTTCAGAAGCTTATGGTCTAAAAGGTGTTTTCTGTAATTGCTAAGGACCCTTTTCAAGTATTTGGAAGAAAATGTAGGTTTGAAACAGGTCTGTTGTTTTTAAGGCATTGTGATCAATCCAGATTTCTTTCAGAATGGGAACGATGATGCCGTATTTAAGTTGAGTTAGAAACAGTACCAATACAAGGGAATCGTTAATAATTCGAGTTATGAGAGGAACAGATCGTCGGCACACTTTCCTGTGTCATTGGCAAAATAATTGTTATATTGCTGGTGAACCATCCGTCTGAGGATCGGGTACCCAGTGATTGGTAAGGAAGGCATGCCGTAACGGTTACCTTCTCAGATGTCTATACTTTGACATTTTTCATTACGCTCTCCATGTAATGGGAATTGAGCACTTTTAATTCCAAAGATAGTTCACTGAAATACACTGTATTTATTACGCCCCACTACTTGAATGGTTTGAGCACTTTCTGACTATCATTTTGTATAGCTCAGTATATCGTTGACCGACAGGACTAACTGGACAGGTACGATGTTCAGTATCGGGCTCACACAACACCCACACCCAACCCCAAATCTGATGAATATCATTGACCGAAAGCGTGTGACTACAATATGGCATTTAGTTGCGACGTTCGACTGTTATAGAAAATAAATATATATATATATATATTAATTTTTTTAATTTTTTTAATATATATATATATAGTTGTCCCCAAGAACACGGCAAACAGATCATGTTTGGTAAAGGGTCGATCCTCTGAATGAGATACGATCTATGTACAAATTATAAAATTCTTATACAAGAATAGCTCAACGACCTGCCAAAGCTTTCGAATTCTGCCCATTGTCTTTCTCAATGCTTAAACAAGAAAAAATGCACAGGGGTCAATAAAATGGAAAATGAAAACCGTTTGTTCAAAATTACTGTCTCGGCGGTAATTAAGACAGAGGGCTCTCAGTTGGCAGCGACTTAATCCAAACCGTTCACCGGTGTAACGCCATAATTAGACCGATCACCAAGATTTTCAACCACCGTTCGGTAAATCAGCCAAAGGTGTGTTGAGGCGACGAAATGGACGGCAACAGGTTTTTCACACGATGATCACGGAAATGATTTATGTGGAACATCGATGATATTCATTCTTCTCAAGCGAATAATATTCCATTTTCCCCCACGTACTGTATCCCACACTTACTGCATTCAATTAGATAGATGGCATTTATCGTAGTACAACTGTGGGTTGACGAATTGAGAATGGGAAACCATTATCACTTCGTTCAACCCACTAGTTGAATTATGGCGTTTGACACCGTGAACGGTTTTGGATTTGAAAAAAAGTCGCTGCAAAACTGAGCGCCCTCTGGTCTTAAATATAAGCGAGACACGTAATTCTTTTTTTTTTTTGACACTACGTTTGCATTTTTTTTTCCATTTTTATTGACCCATGTGCATTTGTTTGTGTTTAAGCATGTGAGGAAAGAATTCGTGAGAATTCGAAAAGCTTTGGCAGGTCGTTGAGCTATTTCTTGTATAAAATATAGATATATATAGATATATAGATATATATATATGATATATATTATATATATATCGTCGGGGGTTCTGCTACTCTGTCGAATCAGCACAAATGATGGGAAAACGGCGTTTGAAAGTTCCGTTAATTATGAATGAGGGTAATTAAATGAAATAAAAAGGAAATGTTTTTTTTAATTTTAAAATATTCTATTGTTAAAAACGTGCACTGCGTTCTGCTGAACGAGGGAGAGTATTGACATACCAGAAAACAAATGGTTTCTTATTCAAAAAGGCACTAAGTGTTTTTACAGTTTGTCAAAAACACACATGTTTAATCGCTGTGTTCAAGGAGTCGCAAAAAGATCTTCTCACAACCATATAACAAGACAGACCCCAAAACTACTAATAGGGTCCCATTGGTCTTAACATATGATAAACGGACGTGGTAATACCTCATCTTTAGTTTACCGTCACATGCCTATTTTGCATGAATCTGCGAAACTTCAAAAGTTGTTCCGGCATTGCCCCCTTGTCGCCGTCAGGAAAGAATCGAAATTTAAGGATTTGCTCGTCTCTTCGAAATTTGTCTTCCAACTCAGAGGACCAAAGTGAGAACAAAGTTTGTCTAAGTGTAAAGATAAAAAAATGGGCCGTTCGCCCATAATCCTCGAAGGCGGTTATAAGTTTACCAGTTGCGTAACTAAACAAACATTCCATTTTCACCCATATTGACTGCCAGCTTTCATGGTTAAATTTATCTAACTTACGTGCAAAAAAGTGTTGCTAAAATATGTGGGTTTTTTAAACCACGACACTTTATACACAGATTTACTAACCACAAAAGCGATATCAAACTTCATTTCAGTTCTAATAGCAAAAAACCTTCCATAGGTAGACACTTTAATCTTCCCAATCATTCTTCGAGATATATCTATTCAGGCATAGACAAATTAGGAATAAAAAGGATTAAGGCAATCCTTAAAAGGAATCCTATTGGATATCAAGTTGCAAACATTTATACAAAAGGTTTAATGTTTGATGAGTAATAAGATTTCATATTATTCAGTTTTATTTTCATGTGCATATATTTACTATTCATGAATAACATTTAATTATTTCGAATAATCATCTTAGAATATATTTTCACTTTTAGCTTTCCGTTTCCTTAACCATTCCATTAATAAAGCTTTGGTATCACGCGGTATGTGATCACTTGCTTTGATCACCGGGCTTTGGAATTTGGAACCATGTCACCGTGCCACGCCTGTCAATGGCCATTCAATATATCGTTGTCGGACAGGACTAACTGGATATACGTACTATGATGAAAACGGCCGTTTTTTCCTTATGTTTCAACCCGGGTATTGGTTTATATAATAACACTAAATGTATACAAATTTCATAATCATAAAGAATATTTAAAACTCATTCTTGAATCTTAGAGTATGTAGGCACGGTTTTTTCCCGATTGGTAGGCCTATGTTGGCCCAAGGTTTTTAAAATTTAAAACAAATTTGTCTAAAAATTTTTTTTAAAACATTTAGATGTCAAGGAAGAGAAGAAAACTGTGAAAATTGCCAGAATAATGTGGGCGAGGGAAAGTAGAGTGTATGGGATGTTGTGTTTTGTATGTATCGTGTGGTGGTATGTGTGGTTGTGTGTGCGTGTATGTATGTGCGTGTGAGTGTATGTGTAGTAGGTGTGGTTGTGGATTAGATTGGGGAGTTTTTTATAAGAAGGAGTAGCATGAGTGTATATCAGACTAAGTAAAGGTGTATAGTTGTTTATAATCACTAATTTAGTTTAATTCATTGATCTATGTCTTTTTAATGTACAGATCTCTGATGAAGATCAATTGACGAAAGCTCAGTAATAAAACAATGGTTTTGCAAAGTTGCTAAGTTCTACTGTTTGACCTGTCTAACGTATATATATGATATATATATATATATATATAGTAATATATATATATAATATATATAATATATGATATATATATATATATTACGCTAAAATGGTATATCAGGGAGACAGTTTAATAATTCATAAGCTTATAAGGAGCTCTTATAGTTATTTAAATTAATAATATTCATATCCTTTGTATTTAGTGGATACCCTTCTTTGATAATTAATATTCATATCCTTGACGCGAATAAACCGCATTCTAAAGGATAAGTTAGGGGGACAGTAAATGTCTCCCTAACGTATTCTTAGTACAGAACAAATCAGTGTCTCCCTAAGGTTTGCAATTAGTGATATATAAATTATATTACTCCCGAAGAAGATATGGAGGACAACGTAAGCTTTCAGTATCATGGCGTTCGCCAGTGAGGTCAGTATTGTATGTATGTATCAAAACAAGTGACGTTACGTCATTAGCGGCGGGAATTCCTCAAATGTTCAACAATTGGCTAAGTCCACTTTTGAGCGGACAACCTGACTCAATCTTTCGCTGGGAAATTGTCCCTATATCTAATAGCCGAACTTGAGAGTGAACATTGATAAGTCCAGAGCGAACCGCTTCCTGATCTTTAGGGCGATTTCCCTCAAGAGCGGCCCCCCCCTCCCCTCCCCCCGCTCTGGGGACTTTGTCAATTTTTCACCCGAGTGTACGGTTAGATCAAGGGCGATTTGCCGTTAATACAAAGGAACCGGGTCTTTGCGTACTTGGCTACATGTCCCTGCAACGTTAGGTTCCGGAATGCGTTGCCCGGCTACGTGCGTCTTACTGCCGTGGCCCTGCTTAGTGAAAAGAGAGAGAGGAGAGAGGATCCTTCATAAAGATGCGTTTCTGGTTTGCCAGCCAATTTCAATCCAAAAGGCACCTTCCACTGTATCGCATCATAACTTAACCACAACCAACCGGTTGTGGGGCTGCGAGTAATTTCCGTGCGACAGAAAAGCGGTGGCGACAACCGCCACGATCCAACCCCGCACGGCCCAAACTACTTAATAAATCTCCCAAAACCGATTACAGTAAACTCTTAAAACCCGAGTACAGTAACTATTTGACGTGCCATGGCCACCCGCTTGGAAAGTCCCAAACCGTGCCGTGGCCCTGCCACATGACGGGCTAAATGTTATTATATAAAAAATGCAATTATGTTTCAGGTACGTATCAGGGGGCCTAGTGGATACGCGATGGACCCAAGAACTAAGACCAAACACGCTTGGATTCCGGATTTCCAGGTTCGAGCTCATTCAAGGGATTTTCTTTTTCTTTTTGGACACTTTTCTTTCCCCGCGAAAAAAAGCAGAACGATGTGAAAATGGAACTTCAACGTGCTCAAGGCTTGCTTTCAAATGAACGCGCCAAGCCAGCGGAGAAATCTATCAAACTGCCAATAATGCTTCGTTATCAATGCTTAATACGGACACAGGTCAATAAACAAACAACAGTACGCGAAACAACGCGCGGGCATGAGGATGAGAATCACCTTACAGAACGAAAGAACGGGGGAGACAGGGAAGGAGAGCGCGGCCCCACGGGGGTTTTCCACCCCCCCCCACCCCCCCCACCCACCCCCCCCCCCCCCCCCCCCCACTTCGGATTTTTTAGGCGGGGGAGTATATTTTGTCGACAAAATGGGACACTTTCGATCATGACTTCCAAAACCAAAACATGTCGGTTTAACCCTAGATTTCACAGGGTAAATGAGAAAAACAGCTTCTTCAGGTACAAAATTTAACCACTTCGGTAAAATCCTGGGTTCTGGGGACGAGACTATTAGCGATCGGCCATGGCCACTTTAACGATGAGCGTTATATTACGATCATATCCTTACGAAGGCGTAAGGTAATCTATAAATGTTTGAATTTTTGTGGAGGTCCATTTTTTAACTTCCATTTCTCAAAATTCTAATCGAAGGTAAATTGTGTGCAATTTACGATCGAAAATACACATTTTGGACAACGTTTAGTCAGAATTGGGATTGGCCGCCATGTGTTTAAGGAGTTTTTGGGGGGTTATGGAGTTGCATAAAATGTAATCTCAGTGTTAGTCCTTATTATAATGTCAAGAATTGAAACAAGTTGGAAAAACAATTGGTTATGTGACTGGTTGCCACGGTTGCCTTTCTTGTCAGCTTTAACCATCCATTTAGTCAATCACAAGAACAACATTAGAGCAAAATCTGGTCTAAATGTGAAGTCTGTATCCGTTATACTTTTTGCGAAATCGTGTTTTGCGTGCGAGAACTTTGTTCAAAAACGCGCGTCAAAGTTCAGATGGTTTAAAAAGCCACTATCAGTCATTTTTTTTTCAAAATTTAAAATGCCCATTTTGTCTCTAAGTTGCTAGTGTTATGTCATATCAGCACCTTATATTTTCATTGTGAAAAAAGGCACTTGGGCATTTTAAAGCGGCCTTGAAGATGCCATTTACGACTGTTTCGAGGCTTTAAAAAAATCGGATCCCGACTTTTATTAGTAATGTCTTGACAAATACGACGTGTTATGCTTAGCCATTTACAGAGGTCTTTACTACAACAATTTCCAATACAACAGTGCAAAAAAATGGACTTTGATGAAAAATAGGGGCGCGCTTTGTTTACATTGTGAAGAAATCGCTGATCATTTGGATAGTGGCTTTAAGACAGTTCAATGTTAAATAATTGATTAATTATTGCAAATTATTTTAATTTTTTAGATAGACTTTGAATTAAACATTAAATTATACATTTATCAAGTGTTCCGATAACCTTTTATTAAAATATACAAGGTTTTGTGGCAGAAATTCTCCAAAGATGTGTTCAGAATGACTCGTTATAACAATAAAATAATAAGAATTAAAAATAAAGCAAAACAAAAGAAATGTTCTGCGTTTTCGTGCATATGCGTTGACTAAACTGTCATAACTACGGAATTGAATATCCGATTTGAGTCAAACTTGAAGCAAACAAAAGCTTATCATTCAAGCTAAAACTTTAAATGATACACAAAATTTGCCAATATTAATTAACCCTGTACAATACAAAAAATCACTTTTAAAAAATTCAGGGTGTCCCAAAAGTTTATTTGCAAAAAATATGGTTTATGCAGCATAAAAACACTGATGAATATATAGCAGGAAAGTACATCCAGCTTATTTTTTTTTTCAAACCTTAAATTAACCAGGAAAATCAATGCAGATGAGAAGCTTATTATTCAGTAAGCGGTACCTGCCTGGCAGTGATACATGGAAATCATTTAGGGATGAATTCAATACTCAACTGGTGGTCATTTTCCGCTGTAGAAGTAACCATTGTCCGGCGTACTCATAGTCCGACAACAATGGTGAACAATAGGGCAATCGATTCAGTTAACTCTTTACGCAACATTAGTTTCACGCTTTATTCCGTTATCGTCTATGGAGCCCCGGACTATGGCTCCTACCGGACTATATATGTTTTCAGACCCGGTTCCGCGCGGTTCAATTAATTCATTGAGCCGATTAAATGAACCGCCTGGAACCGGGCAGAACCGAAAAACGCCCGCCGGTTGAGTATCGATTTGGTCCCTTAGGAAAAATAAATAGAACAGCTGCTGAATGTAACCTAATTTCAGGTTTATTTCACATAATCATTGCACACAAATGGTCAGAAATATAAATATTGTAGCAAATATAAAATATGAACATGATATTTAATAGAACAATAAATAGATTTAGATATAAATAATATATAATATGCAAGAGATGTGGATGCCACTTAAAACGCAGGGCGTGTAATTAGTGGCATCCATGCATAAATTACACATTAAGTATGAAACTTAATTTGATAATGCATAAAAATACAATGATAAATTACGAGCACACGGAGAAAATAAGGGTGCTGACCAAAATTACAATTAATAGATAGGAAGAAAAAATACAATGAAAAAAGACAACTCATTTCATTCCAATAAACAAGTTTGTAAAAAAAAAAATCAGCAATGAAATATAGGCACTATTATGCATATTAATCTTCTAAGTTTGAGTATATTTAAGATTTTCAGTGTGGCATTTAATTTTATAATAGATTCATAAAATGTATGCAGGTCCAGATCGGCGATTAGAATATTCCTTCACTGAGATGAGGCAATCATTTTTGGTATTAGTGAATGAAAATCAATGCATGTAGCATGGAAGCCGGCACCTTTAGATAAAGGTTATAAAGAAAAAAAAGAATGTTTATCCCAATATGGTGCTTTAAAATTACACTAGCCGTAACCCACCTATTCTTCTTCACTGATATAGAGTCAATATCTTTCGCTAACTTAATCACAATCTGCTCAGTCGTTGTCACAAATGTTATCGTTCTCCCAAGTCCCAATATGATTTTTCAATTTGGGATTGGGACACTCCCCTCTGTAGAATACCCCTGGTTACTGAAGCGAATGATGTACCGAGACCGTGAATTTATTATAACACTTAGTGGAGGGGGGGGTTCTAGGAACCGGCAAACTACATCTTGCCAGTTTTACGAGTAACAATATACTTTTTTCCGACTCACATATTTTGTAGTCTAGCTTTCGCATCTTTTCCTGAGAAAAAATGAAATCAATCGCCCTGTTAATAAGATAATTAGTGCGGGCCCCTAGGACACGACCCCCCGGGCACGACCCCCTTGTTAACCAATGGGATTTTCAGTAAAAATATCAAATTGAAGTATTTACATATTTATGTAATTAAATAAGAAATAATAATATACAATTCAGTTAATACTTGATATAGCGATCACTTTGCTTTTTGCCATATTTCCATCCCGTCACTGTACAAACTAATGGGAAAGTTACACGGCAAACAATGCCACCTACGAAAACTATGACAAACTACAATTTCGCGGTTCTAGGCTTTCGCGCTCGCTATATTTAAAGAATATAAGTTGTGAGCCGCCCAGCCTTTCAACTTGATCTCACATGACCTTTGACTTGGTACGTGACCTTTGACCTCATCAACAAATGAGGGATCCCATTATGAGGGATCTCAAGTATGCTTTGGGTAGGGATGTGCCTCCGAGAGTCTGGAAGTAAGACCCATATCTATATTTTTTGCCGAAAAAAGCTTTAGCTATACATGTAGATTTTAGGCCAAATTTAACATCAAATTTGTCATTTTCCTCAAAATTTCGACCTTATTAGCAAATTTGGCTTCAGATTGAGATAATTTTGACCATTTTCCAACAGATTTTAGATGATTTTGAAAAAGGCACCTATTATTATTATTCCAAAATTAACATGAAAAAGGTGTCATTCATATACCAGAAGGCTGAAAATGAGACCCATATTTGCGGCACGTCCCCGTATAGTCATATGTTGAGTATCCTCCCCGGACAATTTTGGCCTAAAATGGAGAAATTAAAAGATCACCCACCTTCTAGACTGCAAATCTTGACCTGTTGTACCAATGTTGTAATAGTACAAATCAAAATCAAATATTGTCCTGTCTTGTCTTCTCATGAAAATATTTCCAAAGTGTATGATTCTGCAGTTAGCTTGAGATCTGGGTTAGTATAAATATCGTTGCCTTATTATTTTTCCCATCCGGGATTCCCATGTATTACTGTACTATAATTCATTCCTCCCTGGCAAGTGCATCCTTGGCATATCCCAGCGGAATTGATACAATTTATTAAATCTATAGTCCCGTGTAAACTCTCAGGCATAAAGACATTCGTCTGTCGGTCAATATAATTCCCAAGTGTGTGATTCTGTAGTTGACTGGATATCTGGGTGAACAAGATACATATCGCTGCATAATTTTCCAAAAATCCATTTCTCCTCGCAAGCGACTTCAAAACTACGTTTTACTTTGTATCCATCATGTCCATTGATGGGTAAAAGCTGGTAAATGAGACGTTAAGACACGCACATGTACACGAAGCAAAGACTACACCCTACTTGTACTGATGTTTGGACTCGAAAAGCTGATCGATAATTAATTGACAGCTTTCAACTCTTTCAGACTCTCAATGGATTATTAGTAAATATGCAAAGTAGGGCCTATGTAAAAGCTGAGGTGAATATGGTGGTAAAGTTGCGAATCCACAGGTATTCAAACGGATGATGTGGTTGTTACGGACATTGATTTTACATTGAACAATGGTTTAAGTCAGGGAAACCACTCGCAACAGAAGATTGGCAGTTACGAATCCACTCGGGCTTCGCCATCGTGAATTACGTAACTTACGAATCTTCTGTTTCTCGTGGTTTCCCTTTAACCTAACTCACTTATACACAGTAGTCTATGGGAAAATTGCAACTTTGAGCATGTTTCTTTCAGATTTTAAACTCTCGCAGAGGAAACAGAACAATATCGCTCCAAAGTACAAGCTAAAATCGCCAAATAAATTTGCAACATATGGTGACTAGATTTTTTTTTTTAGTTACGAAACACCAAACTCGCAGAACGTCTGATTGCTCAGTTGCAATATGCTCTATAGTCGCTGCATCTATAATGATCAAATTGATGTGAAATTGCTGAGCGCGGAGTAAATTGACTCAGTTTGAGACTTAGTTTGAGAAAACATACCAGTCTACCATGTCAATCATGAAATTCCACCACTTTCTTAATATAACTAGTGCATTTTCAGACATTTTAAATCATTTTTTCAGATGCCATGCAAAAAAAGTAGTCCACCCAAGATTTTTGATCCTTACGGCAGCCAGGTTAGCGGTGTATAACCTTACGGAACTCATTTTCTACGGCAGCCTCGGTCCCATTAACATTGAAAATCACCTCTTAAACCTTCGTTGAATAAATGTTAGTAATATCATAATAGTTTGGGAATTATTGACTTCAAATTCCCCCGGGTTTAGTGGATTAACCCCGCTGCAAAACAGTTTAATTTCCAATAACGGTCATTAAGATTTAAAGGGACGTAATGGGATGAAAAGAAATTGACATAATGAAAAGCACCCTTAATGAACTGAAATCACTTACCACGAGTTTGAAAACAATTTGGATGTTTACATTCTCTAAAAACAGTAAAAACAGGAAGAGTTCCAGGGGGTGGCGGTTTTGGCTGCAAAACAGTGCAATTTCCAATAACGGTCATTAAGATTTAAAGGGACGTAATGGGATGAAAAGAAATTGACATAATGAAAAGGACCCTTACTGAAATCACTTCTACGAGTTTGAAAACAATTGGGATGTTTCCATTCTGTAAAAACAGTAAAAACAGGAAGAGGTCCGAGGGGGGTGACAGTTTGTGGCAATTTCTGGAACAAGGATGCTGACATTACTGCCAGCATTTACCAAACTTGAAAAGCATGTTGTCATCAGCTCACAGACCATTGCTATTGTATGTGCTAATCCCGGCTAATCCATCTTTCACTTGCCAGATCAATATCTTACTACAAGCCTAAAGTACGATGCCTGAATCCCGGTGTAGAAGTAATTATCGTCCGGCGTACTCATAGTCCGGGAACAATGGTGAACAATAGGGCAATCGATTCAGTTGACTCTTCACTCAACATTAGTTTCACGCTTTATTCCGTTATCGTCTATGGAGCCCCAGACTGTGGCTCCCGCCGGACTATATCTGCTTTCACGCCGGTCTGAAATTAAAAAGCTTTGAATTGTGTCGCAAAACATGCTAGATACACTGTAAGTTCTATCAGGGATGTGAACACGTTGCTTTTCTGTTCCAGAAATTGCCACAAAGTTCACGAACTGCCACCTCCCCCCCTGTTTTTACAGAATGTAAACATCCAAATTGTTTTCATGCCATTATGTCCCTTTAAATATTCGCGACTAGACATCGGGGCAATCTACACGGCAGCGCAGATCCAGATCGGATCCAGATCTCGTATCAAGTTTGCGTCTACACGAGCAACGGCCAAACTTGATCCAGATCTGCAACGCGTACATTGTGTGTACACACTTGGTTAGTGTCGCTGCACTTTAAGCGCGTACTTTTAGGTTACGCGTATTTAAAAGTATTCCTCGATCACCAAGGTTACGCGTAGCATTTGTACATTTTACGCTTCGAAAGGTCGCCGTACTTTCGCACTCACTGCGCCGTGTTGAGTTCTAAACGGTCTCCCGTGATCTGGATCTCGGGGAAACGGATCCGATCTGGATCTGCGCTGCCGTGTAGATTGCCCCATAGTCCTTTTCCGATATGCGTAAGAGCGCCCTCCTACCGTTAAGTCCGATTTGAATTCACTAAAATGTCCAATCTACCTATTTTGAACACAAATGTCATTTTAATAGGTCATATTTTTGGTAGGTGACATTACTTGCCGTGTAACTTTCACTTTGGGTTGTACAGTGGTATTGTAAAAGATTTGAATGGAGTGATTTTTCATACATTATGTGACAAATTAAAGATTTACTTGATGTTATGTATTTAGATGCGATGCAACGGTATTTTCATTGTTAAATTGTTTTGTATATTGATTTGCAATGTATTGTTAAATGTATATTTTCTTATCATTTAATAGCTATTAAAGCCATCATTATGCTATTCATGTTATCAACAGCTGAGGTAACAACCGTAACCACGACAACAACATATATGATGATAACTACAACTCCGATGAGATAGACAACGATTCCTGTAACCAGGCCAGCGATAGACCAACGCTTGGTTGAACGGGACGCTTCCTCAGCTCCAGCAATATCACCAGCTGTGAACTTGTTGCGTACCTATTGCCAAGAAAAAAGAAATGTTTTAGAATCTTTCTGAGACACCCGTCACTCCCGGGGCGTCATTCAAAACTTCTTACGCTAAGTTCATGGTAAGGGAAGAAGTCTGACTTTTTTATTCGTGTAACTTCATTCATATTGTGGAGGGTATGGTTTCATTGAGAGGGGATGCGTTGATTCAAAAAGTCGAAGATATAGTGGAGTAGATTATTGTTCCGTTATTACAGATAAACGCTTTAATCTTTTGTATAATTAACCCTCGTCTTACCAAGCTTTTTTGTAACACGGTTTACCGGGGGAGGTGGATGCCACCCTCTCAAGAATTCGTTATAAAGCACCCGATGCTTATAATGTTGATACCAGTGGATAGCTATGGTCATCTTCTTTCCATTGATATCAAAAATAGTAGCAACATACATGGTATGGCGTCACAATGACATCACCAAGTCCGCGAGTCTGGAAAATTGGTATTTTCTACAGAAAATGAACGAAAATCCAATCTTGTGCTAAAAAAGGTAGCAATAGCCGATTTTCATGCGGTTTTCAGATCTAAGCGATGGCAATTGACTAGTTTTACATAAACATAGCGTTTTAGAGCCATACTATGTATAACATTTTTAAAAATGCACCATATAATATCATTAGGTGGCATCCACTCCCCTAGACTTCGACTTTGACGGCATATCCTAACCCCGGTGAAGATGCTACCTTCACATTTTTTCGCTAAAATGACCAGAAAGGATGAGAGAGTGATTACCTGGAAGCTTTTTACTAAAGCTTTTGGCATTTTAGCGCACCGGAACTGGGTAAAGTTCACTGGGGGGGGGCGGAGTGTTGCAACAAAATTGTCTCAATCCACGCCACGTAAAAGTCATATTTATTTTCCTGGATAAAGCATACCGATCGGAATGAATTAGCAATCATCAAGACTTTTAAGAAAGTGACATGAATAAAAAAAAATCACACTATAATATTACAACTCAAATCCAAAATACAAAAATTGTATTTGACATACATTCGAATATCTATACTCAAAAATGCTAAACCTTTCGAAGCTAACGTTTCAAAAGCAGTGTTATGTGGGGCGTGACATTATATGCACAGTTGTCACACGCTATATACACCATAAACATAACTGTAACCGTAACTTATCGTACGCGCTAAGTTTTGACCACCAACCATGCTCCAGTAGCAGATCTCCCTCACTAACCTCAAGGCATCTATTGGTTTTTCTGATCCTTTTGACTCATAATTGTTTCCCTCTAACCTAAGAAAATCATGAAAAACCAGGTTTATCGAACGATAAACTAGGTTTATCAGAAACCTATAGCCTTTCAAATCGAAAAACCAGGTTTATCAAATTCTATAAGCAAATTTTTGAAAAACCTGGTTTTCTATCGAAAAACCAGGTTTATCTAGCGATAACCTAGGTTTATCAAAAACCTAGCTTTTTGATTCGATAAACCTGGTTTTTTTTTAAATCGAAAAACCACGTTTATCATATTCAATAAGTAAGATTTTTTTAAAAAAAACCGTTAAACTAGGTTATCAAAAACCTAGCTTTTCGATTGGATAAACTTGTTTTTTTTTTCAAATCGAAAAATCAGGTTTATCAAATTCGATAAGCAAATTTTTGAAAAAACATGTTTTTTTCTGTCGAAAAACCAGGTTTATCTAGCGATAACCTAGGTTTATCAAAAACCTAGCTTTTTGATTCGATAAACCTCTTTTTTCAAATCGAAAAACCACGTTTATCATATTCAATAAGTAAGATTTTTTTAAAAAAAAAACCGTTAAACTAGGTTATCAAAAAACTAGTTTTTCGATTGGATAAACTTTTTTTTCAAATCGAAAAACCAGGTTTATCAAATTCGATAAACAAGGTTTTTGAAAAACCTGCTTTTTCGATTGAAAAAGCAGGTTTATCGATCGATAAACCAGGTGTATCAAAAAACCTAGCTTTTCGATTCGATAAACCTGGTTTTTCAAATGGAAAAACCAGGTTTATCAAATTCGATAAGCAAGGTTTTTGAAAAACCTGGTTTATCGAACGAAAAACCAGGTTTATCGTCCGATAAACTAGGTTTATAAAACAACTATGCTTTTCAAATGGAAAACAATTGGTTTTTCGACGAAAAACAGGTTTTCCTCTTTCATTGTGCAAAATACTTGCCATAGACGTCCTTGACATTGCTTTTCTCACGAACTTTCCTTTAAGTTTGGATCATGCTTTCACTGCTACAACCGTTACTGCAACTTGCCGCACCAGCTTCAAGTTGCCTTATAATACTGGCGTTATCCTGGTCAAATAATCTGACCATGAAGATGGTTTGATTGAACACGAAACGGCCACTTTGAAGGAGTGACCAGCAAGAAAGATGAATTTAGCCATGTTCAGCCACTGTGACTGTCAATTCTGTCCTCACGCTTTCCTATCCATAAGAGATAAACTATACTCATTAATTCACTCACCCATTCAATGATTCATCCTGAGGCTATAGCGACATTAGCAATAGGATTAGTACAGATACAGAGAGCAGATACTGGCCAATTTAGCAAATTCTGTTTGAGACCAATCTGCAAAATGCAAAGGGGAGGACCAAAGTGTCCATAACTGGAGGTGGCCTCTCTAGTACGTCTACTCTAGTTTTGTCTACGCAACTTACGTCCATTGACTTGACGATAGCAACTATTCCAAGTGGTAAACAGCAGCATATTGTGACGACAATCGCAAAACTCAGGTAATCTTTTGGCTGCACATGAGGTGTTCTCACCATAACATTCTTACCAGGGGCACGCTGCAAAGTAGCAATAACAACAACAATAATAATGATATCATCAACAAACTGATAATTTATACAATAACTACTGTGTGTTCAGACTGCGTTCTAATCGTTGATTTGAAAACTGTGTTCGTGTTTCAAAATTAACTCCAATAGACCGTCTTTCAAAACCTCTTGGTCTTTTTCTCAAACTCGGGTAGATTTCAATCGTACTCATTTCTACTAGACTAGCAAGGGATTTGTTGCCGATGTTGGGATTTTAATTCAATTTAACCTTCACGGAATATCAGGATCATGGGTGGTTATACAATAAATAATATAACAATTAGAAGATTAGAAACGGTCAATATCACGTTAGCAGTAGGAACGTCTAGTGGATGACTTACGGTTTTGGAAAGTAGTTCCATATGTACCCTCCTTTAGGGAACAAATTATTTATTATGGCCAAACTAACAAAACACCCCTAACCCTAAGGCCAAAATTAAAAAAAATTGTAAAGGTAAAAGGGTGGTACCATATGGAACTCTGCCGGTATTTTAAGGACGGTGACCCCTGATATGACGTCACAAATTTTAAAATCCAAGCGGCAGATTTGCGAGTACTCAAATAAAAATAAACATCAAAAGATAGTTAAATTTTCGGCTTAAATTTATGTAAAATTACCACGCATTATAAGATAACTAAACTTTGATTTCCAGTAGATATTGGTAGAAATATGGCCTTTCGTGCGAGAAAATTAAGCTAAACACGCTGAAAATACGTACCAAAATGGCGAAAGTCAGAGTCCACTACAAAAAAAAACATATTTAGACCATGAAAATGTACCATCAACGAAAACGTGCTACCAGAGTTAGATCTTGAGTTGTACATTAGTTGTCTGAAAAAATCGTGGAAATTGTGGCATGCTAAGACGGCCATTCAGCATGTGTTTGTTTCGATCTGAAACGGTGTTTGCATGCGGACCAAATGACACGCAAGCTGACACAAGTATATTCGAACCTCGTGCAGAAATGTTGTTGACGCTGAAGGAAAACGGGTTTATTGGTGTCTCTTGGAACTTTCAGAAGGGGAAGACATAGGTGGTGAAGTGTTAATAATTTTATCGGAAACTCCAGTAGTTCACAGAAAGAAATGCACGCTAAAAGAATAGAAAAACAAGTAATGACTGAACGAGGGACTACGGCAAGTTAGTTGATGGTTAAATTGTGGGTGGATCATTGGTGTAAAGACTTTGATGTGAAAGAAATCAACTAAGCCTTCCACCAATTAATATATACATGTGCATATTGAATATTATGTAGATATGAAATGAAGCAATAACGGTAAAGGATACTCAAGATGCAGTGGCCGTAGCTGCTTGGAAAAGCAAAAGCCCAACGCAAAATCAGCCTACTACTCAAGCCCCCACCAAATGAAATCAGAAAAAAAATAAATTAATAGTAATAAGAGTATAACATGACTATTTATCTTTTCCTGGAGCTGGCCAGCGTACATAGGTGTGACAAAAAGTTATGGCCTTGGCCGGACTCGAACCCGTTAACTCCGTATTACTTGATAGCCGCTGGTTATCTGAGCTTAACAAAGTGGATGTAAACATTGCAAAATTTTGCTGGAATTCGACAGCATGATCAAGACTAAATTTGCCCGTATATCGAGTGTGGAGAAAGCCGATTGAAAAATTGTCTTTTATAAAAAACGATAACAATTTAAGATTTATTCTGCGGTCTCCCTATGTTGTAAGAATTAATCAATTAAAAATTGCTATAAAACCGCGTCGAAAACATATGTCCTCGGACCCACGAGGTGCTATGCCGTCAACAAGTTAAACCTTAAAAATAATAAAAAATTTGTTCTTTTTTTAATTTGTTAACACTTAAAAATGACCTTATAACGGCTATATGCATCGGTAAGCGGTATCTACGGTAAGTGGAAAACTATGGCTATTTTAAAGATTGGCTGAAATACATTGATAGTTACTACGGAATGAAATTCGGTCACGGCTATCCCTCAATGTTGAGGGCAGTCTTCCAAATGTGGGGGGCGTGATGAGGGCCTGATTAGAGTGGTCCAAATTGTAAAAGTTAAATTTCAATGACACTAGAAAGAAAATAAAATTAAATCGAAGATAGTGGGGTATGTTATCTAATAAGTATTTTCTCTTCTTTCTTGTTTCTATTGGTAAATGATGAAATCGAGCTTGGTTGGATATAATTTTCGTTATGTGTCCAGAATCACTAGTCAAAGACTTCTAACCCTAAGGATAAAAATTAAAAAAAAAAAGAAATTGATACTTGTATAACTTCGAAGGGGGTACATGAACTCTTGCTGAAAATTGGCCCAATGAATACTTGATGTCCATCTAGACGACTAGTAGCTCTGATATGATTAGTCTGGACTTGGGATTGCTATGGATGAAACATTTCAAATGGGTTAACAGGACGGCAACTAAATTCTTTTTTTTGACATGGGGATGTGTGATGGATATTTAATTGAAAAGGTTTTACGACAAAAATATGGGCATTAAATTGACGCGCGAAGCAGTTAACAAATCGCCATTTAAAACCAATGGCGATACATGTATTTGGATTAAAGCGAAATCATAGAGATACAGTGATCCATCGGATCCTATCGTAGATGAAAACTCAACTGTAACATCTACAACAAAAAGGAGGGACATATATTTGTATAGGTTTCAAATATAAAAAAGGCCCCAATGTGTTACAATGAAGCTCAACATCTTCCCCTTGCCACGAGGAATTAAGAGTCTTCAAATGCTTATTCCAAAAAATGCTGAAACTTGAAATGCCCCCCCCGAAAAAAGCATAGTTACACCACTCTGTTGGAGCATTTGAGAAACTGACCCCGTACGAACTGATTTCAACCAGGATACTATTAGAAAATGTCTGTTTAATAATAATTGAATAATTAATTTGCGTACCGTTGTACTTAGAACGGCCTTGAGTGGCAGATGGACGGACCTGGTTTTGAAAAAAAAAAGAGAAAAACAATGCGTAAATGAGTATCAAGCAATTCGATGCAAAGTACCATATTGCTGGCTGAAAGTCTTCTATATATATCTCTCTCTCCTCTCTATCTCTCTCTCTTCTCTTAGATATATATAAGATATTGATATTTATAGAAGATAAGATATAGAATATATCATATATATATGATATAGATAGATGCAAAAATAACCATTCAGAAAGTCGCAGAGTGTTTCCTTCAGGCGTACACTTGAATTCAAAATGGCCCCCATTTCAACATATTTTGCCTAGATACTGAAACTTCTGAGCAACATACAAGGGATCAAGTGGTGGCAATATCCCCTGTTTGTGATCGTCAAGGAACACATTTAGCCTATACCTCATAAAGTCGTAGATTGTTTCCTTCAGGTGGCCATATTTATTTTCAAAATGGTTGCGAGCGGGTAAGGCGATGGTCGAGCCTCGTGAGAGTAAGGTTTCTTGATCAGAATTGCATAAGTGGATTATGAATTTCTCCTCTCCCACCATTGCAAAAAGAATGGGTACAGGTTGTATGCAACTGGTGACCGTCGCCTCATTTGTTCGGATGTCATGTCACTGTGGTCCCGAGGTGTGTTTAGGGGAGGTCAATTCTGAGCACGTAAAAAAGTTGCCGACCTTCATCGATAGATATGGGAATCATCCCCGGGTAATGTTCCCTGCACTCAATCACTCTAGGTACCAATCCCGAGCGTGGCAGGGTAGGTCGTTCGCAGACAGGTCCAGTTGAGGCTTCGTTTCTTTCGATCCTGCGTGACTGACATAGCGGATAATGAATATAAATGATGACTTCACCCAATTTCTGAACTTCTGAGCAACATCAAAGGCTCCATTGGATGGCAATACCCATGTTTGTGATGTTATTGACCCGGATTATTGATATTGATGTTGTGGCAGATTGTCACCGTGAAAGACAAAGGCTAAGGGACCATCCCCAACAGAAATTGGTGCTGGACTCAGCTGGAGACGTGGAGAATCCAAGCTACTATTATGCTAATTGACAAGCTGAATTGTTTACAACGTAGCACCAGGGTTAAAGCCCCGGATTTGACGTCTGTGCTTCCTGAGTCTGTGCTTCCTGTGTCAACATTGGTCTCTACCAATTCAGATGATGGGTTGATCCTAAAGCCTACTGGAAGGTCCAACCCTAATATTGACAAAAGATGCATGGACAACTTTGTTTAACTTAATGCTGCTTTCATCATCAGCACATACAACGTCCAGACACTATCAACAACAGCCAAGAAAGAACTTGTATATGAAGCACAACTGTATGATATTGATGTCATATGCATACCGCATTGTGCACAGCAAACATCTACTATATAGGAGAATATCCATGGCTATACACTAATTACAGCCTCCGCCTGGAAGAATAAGAAAAATGCAGCTACAAGAAGTGTGGGATTTCATTTGTCACCAAAGGCTCTCAAGTCACGTGCCAGCCTTGCCAACTGTAATGAGCGCATCCTGAAGCTTACACTGATGGGTAATCCTGAAACAACAGTCATTTGCTGCTACCATCCAGAGGAAATTGTCTCTCGCTTTTACCATGGACTGTCCACTGCCACTGGTGAAGTTCAAGCCCATAATCTTCTGAGCATCCCTGGAGATTGCGGTGCTAGACTTGGGCCTGTGGACACGCTGTTCGCGTGCAGAGGCGGGTCCAGCGGAGGTGGGGTGTGCGTGAGGGAATTCTTAAAACGGTTTAACCTTGTTGCCACTGGCAACAAAATCCAAAATCAAGCAAGTAGACTGTGGACATGCCGTCGCCCAAATGGAAAACTTGTCCAGCTGGACTACATTCTGGTCAGAGAGGGGTGGATTAACAGCATTACGAACTCAAGAGTCTGCAACACTTTTGAAGCTGTTAAGTCTGATCATAGAATTGTCTCTTGCAGGAGCAGG
>JAMKCH010023099.1:0-19260 GCA_023653785.1 Ophioderma brevispina
TTCAGTTGCTGATGGGAAATGATTAGTTTAATATAATGAGAGCATCTTAGTGCTATAATAAGGGTTGGTCCCGCTAAAATTGCGAAATACATTTTCCAACCTATATTCAGTATTTTCGACACTTTCTTCAACTATGACGTCATAGTGACGTATTAATTGGGATGTTGCTACTTATTTTGGTACAAATGGAAAGAACGAAAATTCTAAGCTATCCTGATTACAAAATTTTACAGGACAATCGGATATGAGCTAAAGGAAAGTTCACAGGGGGTGGTAACCACCACCACCCCTTCGGGAGTTAAAAAAATGGGTGGTAGACGAGGGATAATTTGGCTGTAAATTTATCATGTAAAGTAACTTTTAAACATGTAAGCCTATTAATCGGAATCAAACCTGGGACCCCCTGATAAGAACCCAAATACCTAATAACCACGATACCATGTTATCATAAAGGGAATATATAGAACATTAAATTTATGTATATACATATTTTCTGCAAATTAAGGCTGACTCAGAGATTTCGAAAATATATAGATTTTTGGTATAATTAACAATAGTCAACTCGAACTAAGAGAGTCATAAAATGCCTCAATTCCAAGGTTTGAGAGGAATGGCTTTTCGTTTTATGCATACAAAATTTATGTAGGGCCTATAGTATAAACATTGCCATAGGATGCTGTGTATAACAAAAAATCCGGATCCGAATTTATAACAGTGTTGTGATTTCTATATGAAGGACTCGATTTGAGATTGCTATTTCACACAGTGATTAGTATATGGGACAAGTATATGTAGATGCAAAAAACACGATTGTTTAAAAATTGAGGGGCGCCCTCATCTGGAAAATCTCTGAGTCAAGCATTTGCTAATTAAAATGGACAATATAAGACCCAAACGTGAAAGGTTTCAACAAGCGGTTTTTTAACTATCTATAAAAAATTGAAGTGAAAAATAGGTGACACATTAGTGCTTGTTATGTCCTTTCTGGGGTTACAATTCATCTTGTTTTTAAACTTTGAATTACCAACTTAGCAGATTTGAATCTTTTACTTTTGACACAACTTCAACAATCATTAATTTGCAGCAACGTGTAAAATCTAGTATTACAGGAAAAATTCCAGTAATCTTATAGAAAAAATAGGGCAGGCAATTTTCCAACAAATCCATAACTACAGCTTTTATAGTTTCAATTCATTCACTTTATATTTTACAGTTAATGCATATGTTTTACGAAAAAATTAACTGAATTTACAGTAATCCACCGTAAAATTTGGTTGACATTTGTGATAGGCCTACTAAGTTAGGATGTTCGTCAGTGTTTTTATTCTCTAACATTCCCAATCTCTGTAATAAACGAGCCAAATAAGATTTCAGTGTTTGATTGAATCAATGTTTACAGTTACTGTAATTTTACAGCAATTATTCGGCAGAATGCTGCTGAAAATACTGGAAAAAAATTATATTTTTGAGTTGGCAAAATCGGCTCAGATACAGCTACCCACATTGTACTAATATAAACTCGCCAGACTTCTATAGGCTCCCCAGTGTTGATCGAGCAAGGAGAGAATCTCGCAATATCCATTGATCGATAGGTCATTTTATAAGCTGTCGTACGGTGGTTATCAGGTACAGCAAACAGACGAATGCAGAGTGGTCTGTTGGAAGACTTTCATTTGGCGTTGGGTAGTGATTTCCAAAAAGTGAAAAATTATGATTCTACAAATTGGAATGTTATTTTGCTCTTTTGGTATATGAAAGAGCTCGTGAATAGTATAAAAATATGACAAAAAACTCAATTCGCCAAAAAAAAAATGGTCGATGGGCCTGTTTGGAAGACTCGTGACGTTATGTGGAGTCTGCCAAACTCCGAGACAGAAGAGATGGGCACTCTGGATGCGGGCGCACATTTGCATTTTTGCCGTTCATGCATACGCACTTGTATTGATTATTTTCATTTAATTTAAAAGTTTCAATTTGTAAAATGTAGTAAATAGCCCTACTACAAATATCCCAGTGCTGACGCTTCATGTGGCTATGATGATATTCCCGTTCCACGGAGTTGTATAAAATTGTTGCAATAACGTATATTTCATTTATCCAACTAAAATGCAATCATGAGAGAGTTGCGTAGCAATAGACCCTCCACCGCATTGTTGCTACAATAAACTTTCATATCACAAACTCGGCAGTGTACCCTCTCTTGTGAGTAAAAAGGTCGGAGGGTACAGTTCATTCTAGACAAAATGAAGTGAGAAGTAAGACCCGTGCAAGTGAGAACACGTACAAAATGCCTTTTGACGCTACTCTCGCAATTCTAAAACATATGTCAATACAAATATAGAAGATCAACGCTGGAGATTAGCAAATACTCTGAGAAGAACCATATTAAAATTCCAATTGGACTCTCTTGGTCTCAGTACTCACGACCAGGTCTATGTCCAAGAGCAGACAGCGATACAGTTGGTACATGTGTCGAACAATGTCAACACGACATGGATTGTTGGGGGAAAAGAAAATGCTGTTCCAATGGATGTGGTCATGTAGGCTTGGAACCGATAGCAGGTAAATATTTAAAGCAAATAAATAGGTTCTAATTCAAAATAACTCAACAATATTTGAATTCCTGAAACAAAAATTAAAAGTATTGAAATTTTTTTTTAATTTTTTAGTTTTTAATTCATTTTTTCTCGCCTTCTTAAATTTAGATGTGTCCTGTTCATACCGGAAGACCAAGCAGGTGTGTATTGAATTATGCAGTGGTGATGTGTCTGGTCCGGTGAACAGATGTGCTTGTTCAATGGTTGTTGGTCCATGTCTGTATGACACCTGTTCCAGGTATGTTATTATTCCAATTATAAACAAAACAAAGAGTGCCAAAGTTTTTCACAATATTATTTACGTTGGACATATTTGCATTATTTTAGAGCCAAGACAGGTACATCGTCCAGTGTGATGGTGGGCTAGGGGACTGTGTTGAAGAATACCAGCAGGATATAGGACTGTCAAGGACAACAAAAATGCTGCTCTAATGGATGTGGACAAATTGTGTTGATGCAATTCCAGGTACTTCAAAATATTCTCTAGACTTATGAGGAGGGGGCAGGGATTGGACGGAAAGAACAAAAACAACTTTTTGAGCTAATCACTGTCAATTTCAAAACATAATCTAAATTTGCCACTTTGTGTCACTTTTTAAATCTTCCCATTTTTGTACAACTTTTTAAAATTTCCATTTTGGACACAGTGTTCAGAAGGCTGTCCACCAATTGATACTGACACAAGTGGCACATGTGGTGGACAAATGTGCTCCAGTGACAACGAATGTAGCCAACATGCTCCTCAAAAACCAGGTGTTGCACAATGCTGTGGAGGCAACTTGTGCACTGCGCCATATGGTATGTGACATTTGTTTTACCTAGTTTATTCAAAGGCATGGACTTAGGTTTAGATGAAATTTGTAAGCTATTGTTTATTGTTTATTGACTATTTGTTACTAGACCTGGTAGGTGTCCAAGAATAGATGGAGACACTGTCGGCGCATGTGTTGAACTATGTCAACACGACATGGATTGCCTTTGGAAAGAAAGCTGTTAAATGGATGCGGACATGTTTGCTTGAAACCTATTGCAGGTAAAAACACATTGCAATACGTCCACAACAGCCAAGTACAAGGTCATTAGATTAGCAGACACAACATTTGGATCTCTTCCTGTTGTTTAATATGCTACTCATGTAAATGTTGTCTTAAAGGTGCCAATAAGAGATTTTGAGGCACCAAATATTGTGTCTAATATAATTTCAAATAGATTAGACACTATACCTTATATTTACCTTATATTATGCTACAGGAATGTCTTAAAGAGAGAAAAAGTGATTTTGATTTGCTATTATTTCAATGTAACATTTAGGCTGAATTTTGTATTGGCTCCTATTGAAATTAGAAATTTCACAATTTTTGTACCAAAGAAACATTTCTCAGCTTAATCATTTCAGATGGGAGTATTTTGATGGAAAGCTTTGCATCAGGGGGGGCAAATATCAGAGCTTTCGATTTTTTTTGGACCCTGATAGATGAAATCTCTCGTTGCACCTTTAAATGACCGTACTGATTCATCGACAAGTATCCTCTATGAAAGATTTGCATATGATGTAACTGACGTTTAACTGTAGTCGTCATTTAAAGTAAAACAAAATTTGGTTTAAAACGTCCTAAATTTCAAATAAATAGAGTATTAAATCTTTGTAGCCACTGGCCACTTCGATAAGAGGGCTCCCCGTCATTTCCTTTTAAACGGTAATCGTACCCTTTACTGTCAAAATAGACCAGTACAATCTTGAATTCTAGCAATTTCATAATGTGTGGATATCGCTTTAAACCCACGGCGATATGTATTAATAACATTCCACCGTCTTTAGTCAGACAAGTATTTTAATGATACTCGACTTTGCTGATACTGGGAATTTTCAGGAAGATATGCACTGAGACGATTGTGTGAAATGAAGTGTCAGAATGATGATCGATCTAGTAATTGCGTGGTACCCATAAATGCAATTGTCTTGATAATACCAAGGGCATAGCGCACCTACGTTGGTCTTCACAAAGTATTGAAAAAGCATTATTGAGGACACGACATTAAAACACACGGGCTATGAAAGTTTAAAATCCATCTATCTGATGGGTATCTTTTCAGTGGTTGTGTCCTGCTATTCCAGACGGTCAAGCAGGCACTGTATTGAATATTGCAATGGCGATGACTCCTGTCCAGGAGAACAGATGTGCTGTTCTAATGGGTGTGGCCATATCTGTATGATGCCTGTGCCGAGTAAGTACAATATTTCATGTATTTACATTGAAATTCAAGAACAGATACATATTTTCCTGACAACAGTTACAATAGCTACCTCAAGGATCAATCTAACTATTTTCAGAACCGAAGCCGGGTACTTGCCCTGCAGTTGATGGTGGATTGGGGACCTGTGTTGAGGAATGCCAACATGACATTGATTGTGGAGGACAACCAGAAATGCTGCTCTAATGGATGTGGTCATACGTGTGTAGACGCAATCCCAGGTATTTCAATATGACATTGCTTGAAACTGAGTTTGATTCATTTTCAATATAAATTTGAAATTCGCATGACCGTTTTGCAATTTGCGTGACTGTTTTGCTATGTGTTAAGCTATTTGTTAGGGGAAATCTTTGATAGCCAAACTGGTATGACTGATTTTTAACACCATGTGTCTCTTCTTTTTTAATCTTATTACAATATTTAATTATTTTCAGCTATTCCAGAAGGCTGCCCACCAATTGGTCCTGGTGCGAGTGGACCATGTGGCGGACAAATGTGTTCCAGCACAACGAAGTAGCCAACATGCTCCTCAAACCAAGTGTTGTCCAAGTGTCTTGGGAGATGCACTGTTGCACTGCACCATATGGTACGTATGATTTCACTCGGTAGCATCTTGGGAAGTAAAAAGAAAAAAAAAAAAATTTTTTTTGTCGGATAGTGAATATATTGAGTTCACTAATTTTCGTGTAATATAGTTTCATATCCCAGACCGGTATGTTCCAAAGGTGGATGAGATACCATCGTGCATGTGTGAGCAATGTCACACGACATGATTGCTGGGTGAAAAAAATGCTGCTCCAATGGATGTGGGCATGGTTGTCTGTCATACCAGGTAGGTCTTAAATGTTATTAATGTTAAAGTGAAATAACTTTAAATAAATTATTGAAAGCTGTCACTATAAATGTTGGCTTGGAAGGAATAACAGGTACACTGTCTGGTTAAGGTCCACCGTGCCGGTATAGTTAGTGTAGGCGGGCAGCCCAACCCCCACCTCCTTGTGGTACCAGACGGATAGAGCAGGCTTACTGGTGTTGTTTCAGCCCGGTTTAATGCTTTGAATTTTGCTTAGCCTACTGAGCAGTACCTAGCGACTCGAGCTTTGGATATGGCCGGGTAGCCGCGTGATCTAACGGGGGAATATGGTAACATCTGGATACGGCTGTGTTCAGCATAGCCGTATCCGGATAGTGTGGGGCGCGAACCTATCTAACCAACAGCCGTGACTCAGCCTGTGTGGCTCCGTAACGATACCGTTTTGTGTTTGAGATGCAAGTGCAACGTACCACCTTATCGACCATTGTCTACTGAAGTGAATTGAATTACGTAACTGTATTGTTGTCTACATAGTAATTGGTGCACATAAGCCATTGTTGCTGAACGCGCCATTCAACCAATCCCACCAACCAACCATAACAGTACACACTATGCTTATGAAACACCCGGATCACCACTATTTCTTTTGGACAGATGTCTGAGTAGTTTCCGATTACCTTAATTTATTTTCCTTTTTATGTAGTGATGTGTCCCGTCATACCAGAAAGGCCAACCGGGTCATGTACTGAATACGTATGTGATGATTCTTGTCAGGAGAACAGATGTGTGTTCTAAGGATGTGGTCATGCCTTAATTACACCTGTTTCCAGGTAATTTAAATAATCTTAATAACACTTTGGAATAAAATCTATCAATATCCCTAATTAAATTACATGAAACAAATATAAGAAAAATAAACAATATAAAATGTAATGCTGTTTACATTCATTATAGAACCGAGACCAGGCCACATGACCCTGCTAATGAGGTGGGATTTGGAACTTGTTTGAAGAATGTCAACATACATTGTTGCAGACGCAACAGACAATTCTGTTCTATTGATTTGGGCATATCTGTTTGGATGCAATTCCAGGTATCCGTTAATATTTGATTTAGCATTTTTCTAATGATAGATTCTTTGTGGTATGCCACGACAATAGATAAACTTTTGTTGACAATTTGGGGTAGCCTTTTTGCTAAATTTCTATAAATGACCACCTCATTGTATTGTTTGTAGTTGTTCCAGAAGTTCCAGAAGGCTGTCCACCTATTGGCCCTGGTGTAGGTGGGGTCTGTGGTGGAGTAATGTATTCCCGAACACCCGATGTACCAAAATGCTCCTCAAACCAAGTGTTGTCCAAGTGCGTGTGGAGGCAACTTGTGTACCGTACCGTATGGTATGTCTACTTTCATCTTTTTTGTTTGCCATATTAAAGGTCATTCAGCTTTTTCAGCTATTTTGTGTTATTTATAGTATGATATTTAGAGGGCGGGCCTGTGATGCATGATTCTAGCAGAATCATAGACGATGCGAAACTCAATTGAATGTACGCGAGGGATCAAGTAAATGATAACAACCCGAGAGAGGGGGAAGTAATTAAGCACATATGTCCATATGGTCTTTTTATAACTCTGAAATGAAGAATGAAATACATCAGCGCTCGTTCACTGGTACCCACGTAAACACAGTTCCTCGGGTTGTCCAGTGGTAATTCTCACGCATTAGAGATAGCGAGAGGATAGGGTAGAGACCGTGTTTTTTCGTCTTTCTTTAAATGCCATGTGGCCCGAATAGCTACTATCCTCGTCCCCCAGAAGATTTACCGAAGTGGTTTTTCCAACATTTTGGTGTCAGAAGAAAGCTACTTTTCTCATTACCCTGTGAATATTAGAGCCAAAGGATTTTTGGTTTTGAAGTTATGAACGAAATGTGCCCCATTTTGGTCGACCAATATTATTTTAACAGTCCTCTATGGGACTTTTACAAAATCACGTTTTTAGCTCTCGCATCAAAACGGGTGGAAATATCGGCGCGGAAACTTTACAGATGGGGTTTTGGCGTGAAGGCCCAATAGGCAAATGACAACTCTTATCCTTAAATCGGCCCATCCCCTTTAATTCAATGTCGCCAGATTTGTATTCTAATATGTATATATGATAGATTAAAAGAATGGATTTATTACATTTGTACCTATTCTAGAACCAAAACCAGGTAGTGCCCCAAAAGTAGATGTGATGTCGTTGGTTCTTGTGTGGAAGAATTGTAAAATGATCGCCACTGACCAGGGAGAAAGAAAATGCTGTTCCAATGGCATTGTGGACATGTTTGCTTGGAACCACTTACAGGTATGTCATTTGAACACCTTATTTTCAAATTCCAGTGGATCTTCATTTAGTCCACATAACAATAATGTATTGAGATAGTGAATATAATTGGTTATATTTAAAGTATTTTTTACTAATCTAGTGACCTGTCCTGCCGTGTGCCATCAGGTGAAATAGGTCTGTTGGAATATTGCGTGGTGATGACTCGTGCCCAGGAACAGATGTGCTCTCTACTGGATGTGGTCATACCTGTATGATGCCCACCAGGTATTTTTCACAATTCCTAGAATAATCTTTGAATGTCTTAAAATAATACAATGCCAACAACACAGTAAAACAATTATAACAAACCTTCATAATAATGTAAAATGTCAATAAATTGCATGATCGAGTTTCCTACAAATGGGTGCATGGGATCAGCGCGTTCGCATCATAAGCATAAGGTGGTGGTTTCAAGCCCGCTGTCGCCAATGGTGTTTTTGCACTCGGGCACGCACTTTAAGGTTACCCCTCGCTTGCCTCTCTCCCCCAGAGTATCAATGGGTCACAGCAGATTCTGAGAATGCAACATACTCGCTGCTGGAGAGGAGGGGTGAACCCCCACAAGCACCATTATATTAGGGAGTCTGGCCCAAACTTCCAATGACAAGAGAGATTGCCACATCCGCCTGCGGGCGCCCCATTTGCATTTGCATTTTTTTATTTATGATTATCATTGAACCAAGCAGGCCAGGAACAATGTCCTTGCTGTTGATGGTGGATTTGGCTATTGTGTTGAGGAATCCACTGATTTGATTGTGACGGACAACAGAAATGCTGCTCCAATGGATGTGGCCATACCTGTGTAGATGCAGTAATAGGTATTAAAGTCTTATAATTTCATGTATTTTATAAGTGTTTAATCAGTTGAATAGGAAAATATTCATTAAGAGTCGCTTTCGTAGACGTACCATAACCGTTTATTCTTTTGAATATGCAATATAGTTCTGTGTTCGGTCATTAAACTCGGGCCTAATAATAAACTTTCTTTTTTTCGAAATTGCGAACACAAGTTAAAGTTAATTTTTATTATTGTTGTCGCCATATTATTTTCTTTACTAATGTGATAATAGTATATTTTAAAAATATTGTTAATGTTGACATATTAATTTGTTTTTTAACTTGTTAGTGGTTCCAGACGGCTGTCCACAATTGCTCCAGGTTCAATTGGGAAATGTGGTGGACAAAGGTGTGTACCAATGACAACGATTGTGGGCAGCAGTTAACTCTACCAGTGTTGTCCAAGTGCTGTGGGGGCAAACTTATGTACTTCAATATGGTTAGGATTCGGATTTTCTTTTGATACGTTCGAAACAAAAATATTAGGACAATCAAACATGTGTACACAGAAGTCGGACAATATTGTAGAGATACTTATTGTTTTAGATTGTTACCCTATTCAAGTACCTATACACCGCGGCAGTGTCGAGACGCGATGGAAGACGTTGTTGGTACATGTGCAGAAGCAGGTCATCTTGATGGACTGCCCAGGGCTTACAAAATGCTGTTCAATGGGTGTGGCCATGTCTGCTGGGACCCTATACCAAGTAAAGTGATTATGGAATGTAATGTAATTGGTGTATTCAATTATATTTACTCAATTTTAAATTAAAGTATTAGAAATAATTTATCATATAAAGTAAAGTTGTACATAAATTTAAAATGTAATTCAGTCCACCCGGGATAGTTATACTATTCTTGTGTTTGAATAAACAATGGCAATGGAGTAAAAAGTGTCCAGGCCAATGTTGTACCGATAGGTAACTGAATGCTAAGCAAATAAAATTAGGGGTTTAAACATTTCTAAGGGAGGTCATGTGTACGGCCCATGGCGTTCTCACTTTTGATTTGGGAATGGGGCTCTGAAAATAAAAACACGTCTTTGCCGCACATCTCCATTCACCTTTTCCCCTAAAGAAACCCTTCCTGTGTGGTAGTGGTAAGAGAAAGAAAGAACAATCACAATCTACCCAAGTTGTCAATCAAGGAGCGAGAGAGAACATTCAACGGGCTATAACCCAACCCGGTAGGTCGTCCGGTTAAAAGGTGGGGTTATTCCACCCTTCGTGCTCAGTAGATCTTATACGAATGTGTATGGTAATCATTTTTCTGCCTAAAACTATTCATTAAGCAAAAAAATCTTGAAATCATTAACCCAAAATTAAGTTTAAGTTTTAATTGGTAGGAGGCAAATCGTTCAATTTCGCTGAAAGCCCTCAATTTGGGAAAAAACAATCACAGTTGGTAACATAAGAATTAAATTAACTACCTGTTCAGGCAAATTATGGTAGAAACCAAATGCTACTCATGCAATCCTTTTCTGAAAACGAAACCAAAAACCAAAGTCCCAAAAGTGTCAACAGTAACTGTGATTTGCAAGCGATTTCAAATCATCGGGGGTGGACCTTTCTGAAGGCAAAACAAAATGTAAGTGACCATTTGTGAAGAATGGTGGATTTGAAAGAGGAGAGGTATTGTGCACCATTTCACAAATATGTTGAGGAAATATTAAGCCCCCATTACGATTAGTTAATTAGGAAAGAAGAGAATGTATGTGCAATGCAGTTTTCTTGTAATCCACTTACATCAGGTCTTGGTATTATTGTTTTTCACCTTAAGTAAGACGGACGTAGGTGTAAGCATTATGAGGAAAATTCTCCTGCACATAAGTCCTCCTCTTTTTGTACATACAATTGTGTGTGAGATGCAAGAGTAATGTTATTATATCAGACAAAACTATTTTCGTTCATTTACACACTTTTTTTTCATGGAATGCCACACTGGTTGTGGGATAAAACACATAAATGCTCTTCCCAGGTAAAGGTTGGTCAAAATACACTCATTGATCCTTTCTCATTCAGCCCACGAAATGTTGCTTCTCTCACGAAAATGGTAATAAATTTGCACAAACCGTTAAATTTTTTTTTTAATATGTTTTTCTGTATCTGCAGTCAATCGGTTTTTTTCTTCAGTTAATGTGTCCCGCTGTAGTCGAAGCCAGGTTGGATTATGTGTGGAATTCTGTTATGGTGACGGACTCTTGTCCAGGAGATCAGATGTGTGTGGTCCAAGGGTGTGGTCATACGTGTGTGCCACTGGTAGGTATGCAAAATATGTACTTTGAAAAGGAATAGTGTGCATCTTTCATGCGACAACAAAGTCAGTAAATTAAAAGTATTGAGTAAGTAATTGTTACTGTAATTATGCCATTGTTCTTTCTTTTCAGAGCCACAAAACCAGGGACATGTCCCGCTAGTGATTATGGGGGTGTTGGTATCTGTGTTGAAGGAATGTAACAGATATGATTGTGGAGGGCAACGGAAATGCTGTTTCCAAGGATGTGGCCATACATGTGTTGATGCAATAAAAGGTATTGGAACGTTAGGATGGTCCGAAAAAGATAATAAAAATATGTGTTTAAATTGGTTTGTATCAAAGAGGGCCGACGAGACACACGGACTGTGAGAAGGAAGAAGTGGAAAAGTGGGCTTTTGCGTAGGTTGTATTGAACCGCAAACTCCCGTGTTAGCTATAAGGCTGCAATGGAGAAAAGAGCAATAAACCCTTTGGTTCGTTCTAATTCCTGCGTATTCAGTTGAACGATCTGAGCAGCTATCAGAAAGATCGACAAATATTCTTACAAATTTTCAATAAAGACGCCCGGACTTTTGGCTGCAGCCATCTTTGAGGAGGGAGGGATTATGAACTATGCATGCACCTTCCGATGACCTGCTGTGTACCTGGACCACGTTCTCTATGTTCAGGCGAGTTAATGTAAGCCTCAAAAAATGGCTGCTAGATTCGAAGCCATTTTTATGTCACAGAAAGAAGTGATCTCTGAACTATGATCCACCTGCTCTGCACTGGACCACTCTATATGTCCAGTGAGGTATTGTTTAAGCCTCAAAGATGGCTACTAATCAGAAACACCAGGCACTCTGTAATCCCCTGCTTAAATTTTATTATCATTTACGCCCCTCTAGTAAGGCCAATCGGGCGTTACAGTATGCCTACGTGTTATGCTTACTGTTCGTTAATGTACATGCCTATGAGTATGCCTATTGCAGTAATGATTATGGTCCACGTGTAATGTTAAGTTCTGGCGCTTCTTTGTCAGCGCATTTTTGCCGATTGTGTTCAAGTGAGGGGTTACATGAAAGAGACAATGCGTGGCCAAAAAATGTATTTTCAGAAACTTTAAAACGAGATCAAAAAACATGCACAGATCTTTTGTGGCAAACGTATATGTAAGGAAGGCGGTGTGTATGTGTTTGTGTGTGCCGCGTATTTGGGGGGATGCTGTTTCTTTCAAAAAATGTACAATGTGTGGTGCTTTATTTTTCTGAAATCCTTGTGGCTGTCTTTGTTTTTATTTAAATGTTTTATTAAAGTTTGGCGTTTAATTTTTCCTTGCAACGGGGTTTGTTTTTCTATTTAATTTCTCCTTTACCACAAAAATATTTAATGTATTTTGTTCGATAATGTTATTTTATTAGAATTTTTGAAAAGTATGTTGGGTTGCTAAATATTCGCATGTTGTGGTGTTATTTTTTGGTGGATTTATATTAATTATTTCCACTTTTTACCGTTACATTTGTGTAAAATATTTATAATATTAAATGTGATTTTTTTTTGTGAAAATGTTTCGTTATTTTTTGGTTTCTTGAAACGTCAGTTTTAAAATCGTTTTGAATTTTCACAGTTTTGCAATGGGGGGGGGAGGGCCAAATGTGTGTCGGGGGCAGGCAAAATGTGTGTATGGCGTTTTGAATTGGGAAATGGTTGTGGCGTTTCCATTTGTATAATCTGACTTGGCGGCTCTGAGGAAATCTACGTTCCACCCGCCAAAAAATGTCGAGAACCGAAAAAAATTAAAATCGAGTTCTAAGTTTTCTACATTATTGTATTAATGTTGCGCAGATAAACCAGGTGTGCCCTGCACTACTCGAAGGTCAAGTCGGTTTGTGTTAGAATATTGTGAAGAGGATACGGAGGTTGGGGGGCTGATCGCAAATGTGTTCTAATGGATGAGGACACGTGTGTAGACAACCCTGTCCCAAAGGAGGTTCACAGCAAACGTGAATCTCTAAACGATTTCTCTATCGTTTGAACTTCAAATGTTAAATAACAAAAGCCATATAAACTTCGACATCGAATGAGAGAAGAGAGTGGACCAAATCTGCATGTATGCAACAGCTGGGAAGAAAATTGTGTGTAATATGATTGCCATTTCACATTGTCGTCTGTTCATCATGATTAGTGTCTTCATTTATCAAAACCATTTGTTCCACGTACGATTAATTTTATTATTATTGATATCTGGATTTCAGCACTTTGTCCATCCCTTTTCTTGTGCTTTCGCACCTCCCTTTCCCCTCAATCGCTTGTACTTATTTATCACCATTAAGTAACAACTTGAAGATCTTGTTGCGAAAGATGTCCAACTCACATCCATTACATTCAATATAGACTTTTCATGTTTGTCGCTTCGTTTCAGCTTCATCCCGTCTATTTAAACCGCAATCTTCAAAGTATTGCTGTCACCTGTTTCAGATTTGGTTCCACTTTGTGTTTCATGAAAGACATTGTGCTTTCTGTCAAAGTTTCCACCAACTATAATTCCTTCTAGTTCTCAGATGATTGAAGTCCACCTTACACCCAATTCTAACTTTTACAAGTTACTGTTGTTACATATTACTATTTGTTATGTCCACCCCTTTCATCCGAATTCTTAAACCGACTCGTCCCCATCTTTGCATCACCTCTGCTAACTCCATTGTGTGCTCTCGTGTAATGACTTACCTTTCATGGATATTATTATCCAAATTATGCTTATCAGAAAAACAAGAGGACATGCCCTATATACCTGGAAGCTACCTTTGGTGCTGTTGCCGAACGAATTATGTGATAATGACGAAAGTTGTCCAGGCGACCAGAAATGCTGTTCTATCGGATGTGGTCATGCTTGTCTGGATTCTATTCATGGTAGGGACCGTTTTATATATGAATTACTCTGAATTTTAGATTGAGGAGTTCGTGGTCGTTGAAGAAAATAGTGTAATGATTAAAACAGAAGTGTGGTTTTCTAGAAGATTGCAATATTTGATGGTATCGATATTTCATACTGTTTACATAACGTCAAGGTAAACCACTTAGAAAATTTTGTTCAGTACCTGGAGAACAGACATCGAGTCAATAAAAGAGCCCTTTTTCCCAGAGTAGACTTTCTTAAAGAACATGCATTTGAAGAATATTCCAGAATGTGGTGTATATCCATATGGATAATTTTATGCACCATAAGATGTTCAATGGTATGCTTCCAATCACAACGATTATTGCATCAGAGAATATACCATAGGGTAGATAATTGATTTATTGGCAGGATGAGAGCGTTGCATCACAGTCTATTCCATGGCACACAATCAAAATGGTTGGGAGTAACATCGGGAGTACCACAATGCTCAGACCTTGGTCGTTCTCTCTTTTACATTTATCTCAATAAAGGCCTTTGTTTACATCAATGAAGGCCTTGGCTCAGGTCTTGGTCCTGCTTTCTTTTAAGTTTTCATTGAAAGTCCGTGATTTTTAACTTACCTAGAAACGTTTTGAGCTTTGCAGTGAAATCTTGTATCAATATTTTGCCCACTTTCACTTAACTTCGGAAATGGGGAAAGAGGGTACATGTAAAATGCAAACGCTGTAATAACACCCAAACACTCCTCCGTGTCACAAACAATTGTAAAATATCTTTACAGCAGGGACGCTATACACGGAGACACAGGAGACACAGCAGTATTATTATCCATATGATCCAGTCTTTCAATAACCTGATTAAAATTCTCAAGACAATTTCAAAATTTATGCTGATCTTCATAGATATACCGTGACTGGAGGTACCCTCCCATCCAACATCTTGCCTACTGCCCATAGACCGGATATTATTATCATTAACAATACCAAAAAGTCCATCCACGTTATTGAGCTTACTGTTCCATTTGAAACTAATATTCAAAAGGCCCATAAGCTCAAAACATCTCGGTATGAAAACCTTAGTCCGATATTATCCAGGAAGGGTATAAATGTCATTTTAACTGCATTGAGATTGGTTCCAGCTGACAATATGGATAGATTGAGCAAGGTCTTCAACTTTCTCGATGTTAAACAAAAAAGTTATTTGCCAAAAATTGCCATCACACGTAGTTATTCCATTTGGAATGCTCAAAATGAGCCTAACTGGGATTCCGCCCTATGAAAATTTAATTCTTCCTGTTCATCGTTGTCGGTTGTCCCACCCCATGCTTCCTGGGCTTTCTGTGTGTGGGTATGAATTAATTTGTTCATGTGTTTTGGTGATTGTTTCCCCTGCCTGTCTACTGATCTCCTTTTAGAGTTCAGTAGCGTGCCCTGGGGTATATGTATTTTCTTTGTTATTTTGATGTTTTTAATGATAATAAAGAATGATGGATAACATAATATAGTAGCTAAATTAAAATCCACCCTTAGGCTCTCCGCCGAT
Organism: Ophioderma brevispina; assembly: GCA_023653785.1. Taxonomy (NCBI): domain Eukaryota; kingdom Metazoa; phylum Echinodermata; class Ophiuroidea; order Amphilepidida; family Ophiodermatidae; genus Ophioderma; species Ophioderma brevispina. The sequence continues at coordinate 15,545 of JAMKCH010023099.1, forward strand.
GACATTATCACGCACGTGGAAAAACTATGATGACCATTTTTAAGAAGCCTGTTCCAATGGGTTGACCAATGGCAGATGTGCTCCAATGCATCGAGATTTTTCTATTACTCGCAAAACTAATCCTAGGTCTAGGGGCACTGTATCGAAAATCATCTAATCACACAACCTTTGTGGGCGACAAAAAGACCATGTAACGTCGATCACTTCAACTAGGCTTCGAACTTAACGACCGGTTACTCGCCTGTTCAGTCGGGTTCGTTTTGGTTGAAACCGGTGTGGCAGGAGATATGGTCCGCCGGTCTCACAGTCCGGGAACAATGGTGAACAATAGGGCAATCGATTCAGTTGACTCTCACGCAACATTAGTTTCACGCTTTATTCCGTTGTCGTCTGTGGAGCCCTGACTATGATACCTGCCGGACTATGGTTGCTTTCACACCGGTTTCTATTTTTCCAAACAATGAAACACGGTTTAGCCGCAATGACCGCCGGTCAACTGGTGGTTGAGTTCCGAAGTCAGTCCTTAAGGTTCCTCCGACGAAATGTGTTGCCATGGTTATATTGTCACAAATTGTAATCTTGGAAACCATATGTACAGAAACGAGTCAATGCATCGGAGTCATTGCAGCATCTGCTTGCTAGATTCGAGTGTAACAACTACCGTACTATAGAACAGCAAGTGTCACGCAGATGCTGCAACGACTCTAATGGATTCACAAGCTTTACTAGATTGTAGTAACATGTACTCTGTGTCCACAATTAGTAGATATCAAATCCCTGGTAACTCGTGATACATGCAATCTACACATCATGGCAGAACTTCAACACCATGATGTCCAGTCTATTTTGTGACGTCAACACCGATAATCTCCCATTTTTTTGGGGTCATCAGCCCGATTTTAATCGCCTCCAACCACTGGTTGCATCACCTATTTCGGCCATCCAATTTTCACCCCCGGCACTGCCGATGTTCGGATGTATGGCAGCAGTTGGCCGTGAAGGCCTCTCTTTACGTTGAAGTCGTTGACACTTTTGATACCTGATGGTCAAATCACCTTCTCTCCCCGAACGGTTAAAATCTTAAGTGCTTTCCTTCCCACGTGACACTACTACAGCAGTGATTGCTTGTGAGGGGAAGGGATACAGGTAAGAAATGCTTCAATCTCCAAATAAAAAGGTTAAATTTAGAAACAGTTCAAACAGTATGTTCAACTTAAATTCCTCCAAAGATTCTATGTTAACTGTCTTTTTTTACTACGGTTTTAAATGTTGTAATTAGAAATTAAAAAAGTCAATTATTCATTATATGTATTTTATGTTTATGGTCTTGCAAAAGGTTTGATGCATAACATGATGCACACAACATGACACAATTGTTTCAGGTGTCCTTTAAAAATTTAATAATACTTACCTGACCTCCACTTTAATTTAAGGCAACAGTAAACTTACTTTCAGGTTTCTTCTTTCTTTCAAATTTCCAATTCTTCTTTCATCATAAGGGTATGTTGATTTCGGCACTATCGATCCTCCATTGTCCGGTGACGTTCCTCATGCATTGTGTGTTTTGAATCCCTGCGAGTATTCCCCAGTGCCTATCATATCCAGACGCCAAATGCCAATGAACAGATGTGGTTGTGCATTGCTGAATTTGTAGATTGGATGGCCAAATGTTTAGGATTGTTGGCGGTATATATGATAATGAAAATATTTTAAAGACAAAAAAATAAAATGCCATACGTGCTTTCAGCAGTAATCAGATACTCTTGGTGCCCATAATCGAACCATCCAATTCTTCTTTGCTATGTCTAGGTATTTAATTGCCCCATTCGGTCATTAATATGCTTATGTCATATTTAACATTCCAGACTGAATGGCATGTTTACTTAATATTAAAGCCGAAGTTCTAGTGCGAAGTGATTTCCTGCAACAAATGTATTTTGAATAGTAGAAGAATGGAGCAATTGTTTAAAATGAACCATAGTGCATAAATCGGGTTGGGGACTGTTAAAAGGGGCCACCCAAGGTGTTGGCCCCTCATGAGCAAAGGGATGTGCTTTTAAGAACGTTTGAGGGGAAGGATTGGCCATCTTTATATTAAAACGCTCAAAATAGCCGTACACCCGGATTTGGACATGAGAGCGTGTCCGTAATAATGTTGGATACTAGGGCACTACTAAGATACCATATTAAACCCTTGAATTACAGGCGCAACAAGCTCCTTCTGTACAGAGAAAGGAAATAAAACAGACGTACCGAGATGGCGACGATGGGTGCAGCATTTTGTAAGAAAATTTAGATATTTTTGAGACATCCGTGATTGTAAGACAGAACCAGTTCAAAACCTAGAAACCGCACTCAATTTATATTCTCAAACTGCGGTGACTATCATGGAATTTCCTCAGTTTTTACTTCCGCGAAGTTCACGGGTTCATATTTATTGCATGCATAGACTTATTTACTTCTGTGTTTCTCTAGCGTGTGTGACAATGGCTGGAGTTGTAGAGAGGAACAGTGTTGGTGATTTGAAGCAGTACTTTACAATGTAGATTACCATGCTATATTTTTACTGTTAGTGTTTCGCTTCTTTACATGCGAAGACCTTTTACAATGCTACTGTTTATATGAAAATATAAAATTACTCTTAGATGCCCTTTAACGAAACGTGCAGAGCTATGGTTTCAGCTTTAGTATTTCCACGTCCTGTTATTCAACGTTGTATGCTTTTTTCTTTTTTACAGCGCATGCTTCTGACAATTTTACAGACACCAGGGTGCGGTCAGTCAAGGAAATCCAATCAATCTTTACTCTACAAGCCTATTTCACCCGGGGGGGGGGGGGGGCGGTGGTACTCCCGTGGAAAAGGGTAGGTACATCTGTCCGCCGCCGATATTGTCACATTTTTCACGCCTACTATACACAATGGCATTTTTCCCTAAAGGGAGGCTACTATCAAGATGGGTCACTTTTTGATGTCATTGCTACTATATACATGGTCAATTTTTCAATTTGTGGTCGCATTTTAACTATGAATGGTTATTTTTCCGATTTTCGCTAAATCACAAAGATTACTATTAAAAATGGTGCGAAATGTCAAAGCCATCTATATAATGGGTCAATTTCTGGAACCAACTATATAATGGGTCATATTTTTGTGCAATTTGTCACTATAAACATGGGTCGATCTTTTTTTAGCCCGGTGCGCACACCCCTTACCCATTTTGGGTCGCGTACCCCCCCCCCCCGGTGTTATCATTCAACATGTTCAATATTTACACTTCATTCTGTAACTATTCCGTTTGTTTAAGATGTCAATAGTTTAATACTTGACTCTAAATTGGTGCATGGTACAATTACCGGATGTTTCCTTAAAGAGCCCTCTAATTTTAAATCAGACAAACGTAAATAATTCAACTTATTTATGCTGTTCTGTCTGACCATGTTTTTGTAAAAGGTTGTTGATGGGTGCCTTGGCTCAGACGGAAACATGAAGATATAACGGATGTCGAGATCTGTCATACAGTAAAGTTCAGAAATACTATTTCGTTTTGTTTACCCCATTTGACATTCTTTGTGCTGTTTTTTTAATTATTTACTTTGTTATTTTTAAATCTCTCGTTGTATCTTTAAAGTTAAAAATATACGATTGATTAAAGGGGTGATTTGAGGTTAACAACTGAGCACCAATAGTTCTGTTCCAGCATGTGTGGTGCAATGTA